>QKWP01000791.1:189272-203650 GCA_003550325.1 Gigaspora rosea
GTTTGCGGATTTGAGTTTAAATCCGGGTTAACCCGATTCGAATATAAAACCGGGTTTTATTTTTTCTAATTCGAAAATCGAATTTATTAAAACCGGTTGTTTCACAAAAATCGGATTTAATAAATCCGGTTGTTTCGCAAAAATCAGATTTAATAAAACCGGTTGTTCCGCAAAAATAGGATTTAATAAAGCCAGCTGTTTGAAATTTTTGTTTTCATAAGGATGATTATTTGGCTAATTTGATTCGGCAGATATTTGACTTTGGAAGTGAATATATCATGATGTATAGTTTTTAATATATATCTGAACTACTACATCAACATATTTAAAATAAGTTTCGCTTGAATGCATGTCCAGTACCAGTACGTTTGGTGTATTTAATCTGAACGAAAATTTATAGCAAGTTTGTTCCTCCAAACAAACAGATCTTAATGAAAAATATAAAAAGGGTTACGAATGTATGATAAGCTTTTATAATAAATATATTATAGGGTAGGTGCTAATAAAAAAAAAAAGCCTCAATATGAACAAGAATTTATTGAAAAAAATATAACACAAGCTATAATTACAAACAACCAAGATTTTATTAATTGTCAAAACTGCATTGAGAATTATAACCAAGGTCAAAATAAAAATTTATGTATTATTTTAAAAGGTTTAATATAAAATTATTATAAAATATTGGTCGAAAAAAAAAACTAGTATGAGAGTATTCTTTGATTTCCGACTATTTAAAATTTTATTTCTGATCAATTGATTTAAAAAATTGATCAAGTGAATTGCCGAATTGCCGCTTTACTGAAAAAAGTCTGGAAGCGCAAACCATCTTTTTCCATCGAGTTAACACTGATTGGCTAAAGCTACCTGATAGAGTAAAAAAAGAGATTGTTAAAGTCTGACTTATATCCGGATCCTATTTTATGTTTCTTGTTAAAGTTTATTGGTTGACAAGAGCAGTCTTTTCCATAAATTTTCGTGCAAACTAGACATATCAAACATGTTGGACAAGCATTCGAACGAAAATTTAATAATGTTGACATTATCATTATAATGATCTTTAAAACGATCATGATACATAAATATAGCTTTTATTATACGGATCATGCCGAAATCATAAGCATAATCAATTTTTATTAGGTGTTCCAGGAATAATGAAAATAGCTATAAGTATATTTACTATCCGGGTGAGTTTTTCAAAAAAAAACTATAAAAAATTTTATATGTTTTTATATATATAAGCCGGGTTGCCGGGTCACGTTTAAAATTTTTATGAGAACCAATTTATTATAGCTATTTTTATAATTTCCGAAATACCTGCTCATTACCCGAAATCTTTTTGGTCGTTCGGTAAATTACCTAACTCTCCGGAAATTACATCACTGCCTCCGGACTGAAGTTCTGAAGACAGCGATGTAGTTTCCAGAGAGTTAGATAATTTACAGAATGACCAAAAAGATTTCAGGTAATTAGCAGGTGTTCCAGAAATTATGAAAATAGCTGTAAGTTTGTATGGCCTTAGTTATTTCGGTAGCTTTTCGTTTATGTTATGTAAACTTCTCATTATTTTTCTACAGTATGGTTATATAAAAATTATGTCAATAAATTACGATGATAGCTTTATCTATGTAAATATATGTAAATCAATCACACTTAACATCTTTCTTGTTCTGAAAGGATTTCTTAATTTTTTTGTAAGTATATTTAAAGTTTAACAATAACTTGCAATATCGAGGTTTGTTAGTATGCTTTAAACATATGGATTAATTTAAAACACAGAAATAAATATCAAATTATATTCGATATCCAATGGTGGGAAAATCTCGTAAAGTCGAATTATCCAGTTTTATTCAGATTCAGGTTGATTAGGTTTTGCGAATTTATACAATGCAAAATCGAATTATCCAGTTTTATTTAAATTCGGGTTGATTCGGGTTTGCGGTTTTATTTAGATTCGGGTTGATTCGGTTTTGCAGTTTTATTTAGATTCGGGTTGATCCGGTTTTGCGAATTTATTATAACCGCAAAAATCGAATTATCCGATTTTATTTAAATTCGGGTTAAAGCCGGGTTCAATTTTGAGCAAAAGATTAAAACCGGTTTCTATAAATAAAACCGGTTCCAATCTCTAGATTGGCCAAAAAAATGATGGAAATTTGTTTTGATTGGCCAAAAAAATGATGGAAATTTGTTTTGATTGGCCAAAAAAATGATCGACATTTTATAAATAACAAAATTTGATTGGTTAAAACTAAAGATTAACCCCACGTTATCTCGCGATATCCCTTTATGGTTTTTTTGTAAAACTGATTGACTGATTGATAATATCTAACACTTTATAACTTGCTCACGTGAAGTTAAAAACTTTTAATCAAAAAAACTGTAGATTTTTATTAGCTGTTTCATTTTAAAATGCCAAAAATTTAATGTAATATCTTTGTATTACATACTGGCATTGTCAGAATCGCTTTTAGTAAAAGTTGGTGGAAAACTTGATCCCACTTGATTCCAAACCTTTATATAAAAGCTATTATTCTAAAAAACAATCTGGCGAAATTTTAGGTAACCTTAATTATAAAAAATTTTGACTTGTTCCAATTCGATTAAATTTTCTATTGTAAACCAATATAAAAAGTTTGTGTAATAGTACTTTTCAATAGAAAATAAACAACCAATAAAAACCAACTTCCACCATGCTTAGTTTTCTTTTTTTTTTAAATTAGTTTTTTATAGTACTTATAGTACTAATGTTCTTATGTTCTTTTCTTTAAAACAAACGTAGTATGATTAGATAGAACATATATAGAACGGACAGACTAGCACAGTAGATAGTTTTTTATATATATATATTAGTTTATTACAGTACTAACATTTTCATGTTCTTTTTTTTAGAACAGACGTAGCATGGTAGTTAGCTAGAACAGATGTAGCATGGTTATAGTAAATTTTTTATTTTTTTTTTAAATAGTTTATTGCAGTACTAACGTTCTTACATTCTTTTCTTTAGAACGTGCTAGAACAGATATAGCACAGTAAATAGTTTTTTTTATATTAGTTTATTACAGTTCTAACGTTCTTACGTTCTTTTTTTTAGAACGAACATAGCATAGTAGATTGTTTTTTTTATTTTTTTATTATTATTTTTTTAATTAGTACTAATGTTATTGTGTTCTTTTCTTTAGAATGAACAAAGTACAATTGGAACGTGCTAGAACAAACGTAGTATGGTAGATAGATTTTTTTTAATTAGTTTGTTCAGTACTAACATTCTTACATTCCTTTCTTTAGAACAAAAATAGTATGATTGGTCAGAACGTAGCTAGAACGAATGGACATAGCACAGCCACGGTAATTTTTTTTAGTTTATTACAGTACTAACCTTCTTATATTTTTTCTTTAGAGCGGACGTAGATAGAAGTTAGCTAGAACGGATATACAGTCAGACCTCTCTATAGTCACACCCTATATAGTCACACCTCTATATAAGCACCCAATATTGTGCGACAGACTTAAAATATAGTAAAAAACCTCATTATAGTCACAAATCACCTATAATCACTATCACAAAAAAATTTTGATTTTTTTATCAATTTTATTAATAAAAACCCTCGTTATAATCACAAATTTTGACTAAATATAGATTATAACATCTGATTGGATTTTCATGTTTATTTAAAATATTCTATTAAAAATTCTTAAAGGTTTGACAACAAATAACTTTTGATGCAGTAGCCCGATTTGGATGAAACAACTACCAAAATGTTCGTCTCGATGAGACGATTCTAATGAGCCTATAATCATTAAAATCCAATCACCTGATCCTGTGATCATTAAGGATTTGTGTCACTTTACATATTTAAGAATTGATTAAATTTAAATATCTAAATAAAAAATCTTTAATGATATTAGCATTTTGTAGCTAAATTTGGACGATTTTAGACTCTTTAGAATTGTCTCATTGAGTCAAACACTTGTTATTTTATCCAAATTGGGCCACTGGATCAAAAGTTTTTCATTATCAAACATTTTAAATTTTTTAATAGTATTTCAAATATGCGCAAATATATTACTTATTGGCCTTTGGTCATGTGACCATGGCAAGGTAATTTATTTATAGTCACACCGCTATACAATCACCAAAATAGGGCGCGACCAAATTGTGATTATAGAGAGGTCTGACTGTAGTACAGTTATAGTAAAATTTTTTTTTGTTCTTGCGTTCTTTTCTTTAGAACAAATATAGTACGAATAGAATGTGCTAGAACAAACATAGCACAGTAGATAGTTTTTTTTCTTTATTATTATTTATTATAGTACTAATGTTCTTACTTTTTTTAGAACGAACATAGTACGATTAGAACAGATCGTAGCTAAAATGGGCATAGCACAAAAATTAGTATACGATAGTTTTTTTTTTTTTAGATATATACATAAGTACTAACTTTTCTTTTTTTTAAAACAAATGTAGTAGGTTGCAAAAGAATGGAACATCTTACACCTAATATCAAAGAAAATTAACTTTTAAATTAAATAAAAATTCTTAATAAAAAAATATCTAGTTGTTTGCTTTTTGATTGGATCCGAAGTGAATATAATTGGAGTTTATTTCCAAGATTGTTGTTTTTGTTATATGTAATTATATCTGATTAATTGGCTGCACTCAATTATTATTAGAAAATTCAGATATTAGTATGGGGCGTAGCAGTAGCATAATAGTTAGCAAAAGTTAGTATGATAGCACAATAGTTGGGACATTGATGATAATTGGAATGTAGCATGATAGTTGTATTTTTTTAATTTTTGTATTTTTTTTATTTCTTTTTGTATTTTTTTTATTTATTTTTGTATTTTTTTTATTTTTTTTATTTTTTTTAAGTAAAAACATATAGACTCACATAATTGATTTTGATTGGTCAATTACAGGATCATTATAAAAAAGCCCAAAAAACAAAATGAAACTAAAAAAATAAAATGAAACCAAAATAAACAAAAGAAAAGAAAAAACAATGTAAAAATTAATAGAAGATCTAAATTATAAACAAAAAAAATAAACAAAGATCTAATCTGATCTTGTAGTACAATTATCAAAAATTATTGAAACATTTCAAAAATATTAGTCAAACGCGTTCTTGATATGATTCAGGTTACAGATCTACTGATCTAGCTTGATTTCCTAGTTCTAAAATATTTTGAAAGTATTCGAAATATTAAAAAGAAAAAAGAAAGAGAAAAAAAAAGAGAAAAAAAAAAAGAGAAAGAGAGAGGGGTAAAAAGAGAGTGAGTAAAAATCAAGCAAAACAGTTTTTTTAAGTTTTTTCATACATTTTATGGAATATATATTTATAATTTATACCAGTTTATGAATCAAATGTGCTTAAGAAATTTTGAACTTTGTTTTTTTTTAAAAAAATATTTCAAAATAATTCAAAATATTTCAAAAATATTAGAACTAAAATATTTTGGAATACTATATATTTCACTTATTTTGTAGTACACAAGGTCTTTTAAAATATTTCACAAAAATTGGAAAAATACAAATATTAAAATTAGTGTAAAATGTTTTTTTTATTTTTTTATGCACTGTAAGAAAATTGTAAATTTATATAAAAATTTTACGTAAGTTTACGATTTGCTTATGTACTATAAGAAAATTGTAAATTTACGTAAAAATTTTATATAAATTTATGATTTTCTTATATACTGTAAGAAAATGTAAACTTACAGAAAATTTTTACATAAAGTTACAATTTTTTTAATATTGTAAGACTTAAGCAATTTTATACTAAATATTACTTAAGTTAATGATTTTCTTACATACTGTAAAAACTTGCAAAAGTTTACGCATATATAATTTTGCTAATGTTTATAGTCACATCTCTATAAATTACTACAATAGAGCACAATCAACTTGGTGATTATATAAAAAGACAACTATAAAAACAAGAGTTTTGCCAGGACTCTGAAATATACATAAATAGATTAGATATTAGTTTACTTTTGGTTTTTTATACAGATCTTTTCTATTAATAGTAATTTTTGCTGATTTTTGAAGTTTTTGCAAATTTTTTTATTTTGGAGATCCATAAAAGACAGGTACTATCACATGACTAACAACCAATCAAATTGTAAATTTTGATCATTACAAATAAGCCCAACAAAACAAAAACAGTAAAAAATATTAAAAACACAAGAAACAAGTGTCTAAACCTGTTTTAGAGCATTAATAAAAAAGGTTAGAAAGGCAATCTTACTATAAGACATTCTAACCCAAACTTCTAACTAATTTTACTCTAATTTTAATTAAATAATAAAAAATATATAAAGATTAATGGTCACCTATTTTTAGTAATTTTCTAATAAACCTCACCTATTTATATATATATATTAGGATTCTTTCTTGTCACTATTTGACAAGCTAAAAAAAGCTTGCCTTACCAGTTTGCTAACTACTCTAATTAGAACCATAGAACCTATACAAAAAAACAGATTTTATAAACACCAAAAAAAATTAGTACCAGAAAACTTAAAATTAATATTCAAAAAAGTTGAAATTATAAGTATAATGTTTTATTAATAAACTTATATTTATTTAAGCAACAAGATTCTGAAAAAAAAATTCAAAAGTAAAAACAAGAAACTTTATCAACAATATAGAAATAGAAATACCAAAAGAAGAATTACCCAATATAATAAACCAAGAATTCCCAAACCTAAAAAAAAATATAAAAAAACTTATATCCAAAAAAAAATCTAATTATTATGAAAGAGTCTTAAAACTAGAAAGACAATATAAAGGATTAAAATACTTTACTATATATTGATTATACTTGTAGTTTCAAGGAAGTAAGTTTAATGTTCTCATGACATGCATCTTTTAGCGCCTTTTCTAATGCATTTTCTCCTTTGAATCCAATGTTATTATTTTCTAGATTCAAATCTATTAGTGAAGTGTTAAAAAACATCTTGGCTAATGCTTTTCCTCCTTTCAATCTAAGATTATTATGGCTGAGATCAAAAGAAATTAATGTGGTGTTCTTGCAAAGTACATCAGCCAATATTTGTCCTACTTTGGATGTAAGACCATTACAACCAAGGTTCAGAGAAATTAATGTAGTGTTCTTGCAAAGTGCATCAGCCAATGCACCTTCTAATTGAATGAAATTATTATGAAGGTTAAGAGACATCAATGTGGTGTTCTTGCAAAGTGCCTCAGCTAATGCTTGTTCTCCTTGCTGTCTAATAAGATTATGACTAAGATTAAGAGAAGTTAATGTGGAGTTTTGGCAAAGTGCATCGGCCAATGCTTTTCCCCCTTCCGATCCAAGTTTATTATGACCAAGGTCAAGAGAAAGCAACGTAGTGTTCGTGCAGAGCACATCGGCCAACAATCGTCCTTCTTCTGATCCAAAATTATAATATTGAACTTTTAAATGTTTAATGTCTTGTTAATGCGAAGACCGACTGCTAAGTTTTTTCCCAATTCTGGTACCGTCCTATTCTCAAATAGGCTTCCACAAAGACTCAAAGAAGTTATCGTGGTGTTTTTGCGAAGAAATCCTCGTAACATCCTCCCTCTACCTTTATTAAGTCGAAGTTGGTGAATGCTGAAAGAATTTATGGCATTGTTTTTACAAAGGGCTTTTGTTAATGCTTTCAACCCTTCTAAAAGAAAGCTTGATATGATATTCAAAGTAGTTAATGTTGTATTGCCGTTAATATTCTTAATTAATCCTTCTATTGATTTAGATACATCTCTATGACGGATTTCATCAGAAAAATATAGATCTAACGAAGTGATTGTAGTGTTCTTAAATACTATATAATTGCAATTTAATTCTTCGAGAAATATATATCTGAGATTTTTTCAGTTCGTAAAAGCAACCGAATTAAAGAATAATTAATTAAATCTTCGAAGGCAGTTCCTACCCCTGCTTCTTGTCTACTTGTAATCCAACACCTAACTCCATTATATAAATCTCTTGTAACGTAAGAGATAAAATTTGTATATTCCAATACTGGTTGGTTGTTTGGAATTTGAACGTTGAAATTATCCACTAACGTTCGTTCTTCGGGACTTAGCATTAAAAGTAATGTATTTATAAGTCTTTCATCTTGAAAATGGTGTTTAGGGTCACGCCATAATACTGGTATAACGAGTTTACATCAAGGACGACTTACTAACGCGCACGAAAGTAAGTTCTTGTGGTGGAAATGATTTAAGATTAAAAGACTGCACTCAAGAGGTACTAATGTTATCATATTGAGATAAAATTTATCAGTAAGAATTTTAACACGTATGTACGCAATGAAATTTGAGAGTAAGAATTTTAGCACGTATGTATGTTAAGTACGCGATTTATTGACCTTAGCTACAGGTAGGACCGTCCCAAATTGAAAAATGTATCACAGGTCGATTAGCCATTCAAATCATGAATTTTTAGTAAAAATACCTATTGATACACTACGTGTATGTACACAGGTATTAATTAATTAATTTGCAATCTGCGTAATATATAAATTATAGACCGAAATTTTAATGCTAGGGTTAGGGTTAGCTTTGGGATTGGAAGCAGTTATAATTTATAATAAAATTTTGCAGAAATAAGGTTTGTTAGAGCCCGAAGGATGGTATCATAAGCAAAATTTTGAATAATTATAAGAACCCATGTTTATGCACTAGTGTACAAATAGTAATTGCCAAAGAAATTTAGCTTTAAGTTCAAAGAACATGCTACCAGATGTTCAAGTCAAACATGTCTTTATGAACTTAGATCGTTTTTTAACTAATTCCATTTACTATCATTATTAATAAATTCATCACCATCTCATACTATATCTTATGTAGTCTAATTTAAAAATATGAACTTAGATTGTTTTTTAACTAATTTCATTTGCTATCATTATTAATAAATTCATCACCATCTCATACTATATCTTATGTAGTCTAATTTAAAACTTAGATATCTCTAACTACACAACACAATTCTATAAAAAAACTCCCTTTCGACCTTGATATTCGCAGTATATTAAGAGTTTCCTACGCATCTAAGATTTTACAGCCTAAAAAACGAAAATTTAAATTAATTAACTACACGTACTATTATATATGTAATTTTTTTTGAAACGTTTATATAACGTATACAATAAAAATTTACATAATACTCTTCACTTATGTTACCTGTGCTAAATCGTTATTCTAAACATTTTTACCTTCTTTTGTACAACGAGATTTTGGCAAGGTAACGACTTGAAACTTCTTACATTCCTTGTAACTTCAGTAGAAAAGTCGTGTCATAAAGCTCGTTCTTTAAAATTTAGCGTTAAAAGTAATATGCTTATAAGTCTTTTGTCTTGAAGGTGTTTTAGTTCACTCCATAATGCTGGTATAATAATTCTACACCATTGACAATTTACTAGCGCGCATGAAAGTAAGTTCTTGAGGAGGAGGCTATTTAAGATTAAATGACTGCACTCAAGAGGTACTAATGTTATCATAAGATAAAATTTAGGAGTAAGAATTTTTGCATGTACATAAAATTTGAGAGTAGCTACAGGATGTCGAGTGAATATCACATGTAAATCAGCCAATCAAATCATGAATATCAAAAAAAATAAAAACATATGATCTTATTGATTGGCCAAACCCGATTATTTTTACTAATTTCTGATTGGATGATGATTTTCCTATTATTGATTGACCAAAATCGATTACGTCCCGTACATGCTGATGCTGATTGTCAAATTGCAGAATCATCGATCTTTATACATATAACGTCGTGCTAATCCTGTGAGCCTTATGTTAGGATTTTTTTTCATATTTAAGGTAAAGGGAAAAAAGCTTTTGAAATATATTTTTATTAATGCGCACTGAGTCTATGTATCGTACGTATATGTTTTTATCATGCATCATTCTGTAAATTAGGCCGTTGAAAGTTAATTAGTTATTTAACGTAACCCCCTCTCAGATTTCTGCCCCCAAAATGAACATATATGTTTTGGGCCAATCAAAATTCAGTTGAGCAGTAGAAATAGCTTGTGTTTTAATAAGCTGTTTAACTTCTGGCTTCATTAAATTAGCCAAAGTCGTTTTTCAAAACTCTCATAATCGACAAAAACTGACTTGTTGCTTAACGCAGTAATATGCGATTATAAGTCTGTAATTGATTAAAAAGATGAACTTACATATATACATACCTATGTGTCTTGACATGTTAACAGTTAATTGTACTAAAGGTTATCTTTTTTTATGCATGTAAATAATAAATTATTGAATCGAAGAGAACCAGCTTTAAATTTGGATAGAAATAAAATACTTACTATTGGGGCATAACTGGCTACACGTGGATACAATTTCTGGGGTATGAAAGTACCAGGGTAATAAGTATTGAAGTGATCAATAGATAACTTTTAGAAGTCTATTATGACAGACTAATTATGTAATAAGAGGGTTTAGTGTATTTTTTTATACAATACTAATCCTAAATTAGTAAATTTATGTTTCACATATATGATGTAACCTTTTCAGAGCGATAAAAATAGTAGAAAATCAATCTCATCAATAGATCAAGTTTGGTACTAAATGATTGGTTTAGCGATACTCAAAATATCGCAGGTCTTTAATTCTAGCGATTATCAATTCATCTAGATGGTAAAAATATCTGAAAGTAAAAAGTCAAAAATATCAAAAAATAAGCAAACTTCGTCCCAGAATCCATGTTAATCCAATAATTTTTGGTAACAAATCATTACAAACTACATAAATTCACTGAGTCTCGTCAACTACTTTGATTCGTTCTTGAGCTCTAGCCAAGCTCTACCAGAGCTCCTACCAGAGCAAGAGCAGGGGTCTATATAAAACGCGATCAATTTTGCGATATGCTAAGTAACCTTTTTTAGCTATTTTTTACTATAAACGGCTATCAAATAAGGGCAAAATAGGGGTAAAAAACGCAAATTCAAAAATTTTGCATTTCACAATTATGAATGAGTTTTTCTAGTGTGTTAAATTGTTTTTTTAATAGATCGCGCCACCTTAGCATCACTACAAGTTGTAATTTTTAAAATAAATAAAAAACTTACTTAATATTTATCTTACTAAACGCTTAAGTAAAATTTCTTCATTCGATGCTTCATTAAGCATACAAAAGTTACAATGCAATTCAAAAAAAATATTAATAATAAGGGGTTTTAGAATTAAAAAAAATAGCGTATTTCAGAAATAAATAAGAGTTTAAAAAAATCTTATTTAGGCCATGCAAAGAAATAAAATTGGTTCTCGTAACTGGCTGGGTGAATTTTTTTAAAAAAAGTCAAATGTTATATTATATGTAATATGAAACATAAGGTGAATAGGGGTAATTTGGCGAAGTTAACATATCTAATATAAAAACTTTTTTATTTTAATATTAAAAAATTTTTTATTTTTTGTATTGGACTTCATATATGATTTTGACTTATTTTTATACAAAATTAGTAATATAACATCCTGTTTTAAAGTGACATTAAATGAATTATACATTGTATCAAAATGCGTAAATTTTAGAGAGGTAGAGGTAATTTGGTGAATTGATTGTATCCTGTACGATCCAGTGGTCGAAATTGAATAATTTTTATACCATTCGATTTATCTTGATGAGATGAATCGAATAATATAAAGTTTATCCGATTCTGATCACTGGATCAAAAATATTGTCGATTATATGTTGCACAAAAATGATCCTTGAGAGGAATTTTGACAAAGTGTAAGCATGGCAAATAATTGAAATATCTTGTGGCCCAGTGATCAGAACCATGCGAGCTTGGTACCATTCAATTCATCTCATCGAGACGAATTGAATGGTATAAAAATTATTCAATTCTGATAATTAGATCATGAGATATCAAAATTCACCAAATTACCCTTATTCGCCAAATTAACCCTATTCACCTTATAAAATTTATAATTTGGTGCACCATGCACTGGAGTATAAATAGTAATCAACTCAGTTGATTTTTTTTTCTTGTTTATTTATTTCAACATGTTACTAAATTTTTTTTTTAGTGACAATTTCAGATTGCCATTGACGTTTAATGGAGTCATCGCTAACTTGAGTCATCGCTTACTGGAGTCATCGCTTACTGGAGTCATCACTTACTGGAGTTGTCGCTTACTGGAGTCGTCACTTAGATTTGGTGTTGATATCGTTATTGTTGGTGTCATTGCAATGGTAAGTCGCTCGTTTGTGTTATTATCAACGTAGTTGGAGTAAAAATTCATCGCTTTTGGCATTGCAGTGTCCCACTAGTTGAGTTTCATCATGTAGTTGGTGAGATCGCTTTGAGCCTTCATTTTGTTCTTGATCTTGAGAATTTCAGAAGAATGTTTATTAACTTTTTTTCAGGATTTCAAGGCTTCTTTGTGCTTTTCGTTTGGTTCTTGGAATATTTCAGAAAAATATATTTTTTTTTGTTTGTTGCTTTGGCATTTGAATGTATTTAGCTTATATTGTTTTTCTATTTTCTTGTAGTTCTTTGGATATGTTAGGTTTGTATGTTTTCTTCTTTTTGTTTTGATTTTGTTTCACTTTTTTTCTTTTTTTACTAATATTTTCTTTCTTTTGGGTTGTCGCTTATCGCTTTTATGGTGCTATCACTACATGTTTTTGTCATTGGTATTGTCTTTATTGGAGTGGTAGATTACTTTTGTCATAGATATCGTTGTTATTGGAGCAGTAGATTACTTTCATTATTGGTATCATCGTTTTTGTAGTAGTGAATTACTTTCGACGTTGGTGTTATCATTATTGGAGTGGTGAATTAATTATTTTCATTATTGGTGACATTATTATTGGAATATTAGAGTGGTGGAATATTTACATTATTGATGTTGCCTATTATTGTTAATGGTCAGCATAATTGGTGTTGCAGTCTTGGATTCATCAGTTCTGCAGTTAGTTTGGGTTAGGGTGTTTTGAATTTCACCATGTTTGTTGTTAGTTAGAGTGTTTATCGCTTTTACTGTTGGTAGGGTTAGGTAAGATTTCATAGTTTTTTAGATGATCTCGATAATATAATTGTTATATTATGCATATAATAAATATAAATTAATTGTATAATAATTTTATAATATGTTAATTGCCGTAAATCGTATACATACATACTGTATGTACTGTGCATATAGTTGACAAAGTGATCAGCAAAAATTTTAGCAGTACGTATATACGTACCGTAGTAGATCGGTATGGTATATGTGGGCAGATCCATAGTATAGACCAAACTTAAAATCTATACTATACCAAAGCTATAATTTCTAGCCCTAATGCTAATATATATAATACTGAATCAGTATAGTATAGATTAAAAAATTCGGCCTATATATCCAGAACTGCTTACCAATACTATACTAATCTGTACGAATAGTACTATTATACGTATGACATATAAGGCACATCACTATGTGTAGTGACTTATCAGTTATTGATTACATTGATTGCGTGATTGAGGAGTGCACTGTGATGCAAAATCATACTTAAAAATGTTATATAACATTTTTTTAAATTATAACAATAACTCTGGGTGCTATGTGCCCCTGGGTTTTAAAATGTTATGAGAACCAATTAATTTTATTTGCATGGCCTTATGTATTAAAATTTTGAAATCAGAAAATGAAATGGAAGTGCTTAACTAGTACTTTACAAAAATACAACTTGGCTTTAGCAATTTCTAAATTTGCAAGAACACGAACTTTTACTTTAGAAAAATAGAGATTTGGGTCTTCATTTATTTTTTTTTAAGTTTGCTTATATATTTTGTCTTTTAGTTGTTTTTTTTTATTTTTTTAATTTAATTTTATTTTATTTATTTTTGACTTTTTTAAGAACTTTGTAAAAAACAATCTGACTTTCTGGCATTTTACAAAAACACCAACTCTAACTTCTTCACCACTTTGCAAGAACATACTAAATTTTTTGACAATTTGCAAAAACAATAGTACTTTTTAGAAAGTTGCAAATATAAGCGAATATTAGCAAATATAAGCGAATATTATAGTTAAAAACAAAGAAGAAGAAAAATAATAGCTAACTGCAAGTAAGAAAATAAGTATATAGAGCTAGTATTATGCAACGAATATAAAAGTAGTTTAAAATATTGCTATTTTTTCATTTTCATTTTTTTTGATTTTTTTTTGGGTTTAGTTTTTTTTGTTTTATTTTTTTTTGTCGTTTTTTTTTATTTTAGAAAGTAGTGAATATAAGTGAATATTAGCAAATATAAGCAAATATGATAGTTAAAACAAAGAAGAAGAAAAATAATAGTTAACTGCAGGATACGGAAAATAAGTGTATAGAGCTAGTATTATGTGACAAAGTGCGAAAGTAGTTTAAAATATTACTATTTTTTCA
>QKWP01000792.1:0-43361 GCA_003550325.1 Gigaspora rosea
ATTTTCAAGTTTCCGATGTTCGGTTTTCTTCATGGTCCAATTTGTACGAATTTGGAAGATGATCTTCTGGGTAATTTTATGTGATACCCTGTACACGCTTTTCGATACATTAGCCGAATTTATTGGTGAATTGCGCATTTTAGTAGGCTTTTTCCTGTTTTGAATTCTGCCCGTTTGAGCCGGGTCAGAGAATTTTCGACCCGTGACCCATACGGGTCAGCCGACCCAGGTAATAATTCTACATTTATTGATCAATGGAAAAAAAAGCAAAACAGGTTACGAAACAAGAACATAAATACTTATTTACTATTACGTTTAAATTCTTTTCATTCTCATTAATCATTTTATTCAGCTTGCAATGGAATTAAAAAAGCAATACAAAACAAGAACATAAATGCTTATTTACCATTAGGTCGTTTGAAGTTAATTTTTTGGTTAACATCACCCCCCAGCTGAAGTCTCCCCCACCTCCCTCCGAAAACGAACAGCCAATCAAAACGCTGGATGACTCTCTCCAGTCACCTGATTTATATCAACCAATGAAATTGGCCCATATTTGTTCATTTTTATATGTTCATTTTACATGTTCGTTTCATTTTATCTCCTCCTCCCTCCCAAGAGTCCTGGAAAAGTGATATTAACCAAAGAATCAACTTCGAACGGCCTTACGTTTAAATTCATTTCATTCGCATTAATCATTTTATTCAGCTCGTGAGTATAAAGAACATTTATTAATCAATGGAATTAAAAACAGCAAAACAAGTTTACAAAACAAGAACATAAATACTTATTTACCATTACATTTAAATCCATTTCATTCACATTAATTTAGTTAATGAATATAAAGAACATTTATTAATCAATGGAATTAAAAACAGCAAAACAAGTTCACTTATTTACCATTATGTTTAAATTCATTTCAATCGCATAAATCATTTTATTCAGTGCGTGAGTATAAAGAACATTTTATTAATCTATGGAATTAAAAACAGCAAAACAAGATCACAAAACAAGAACATAAATACTTATTTACAATTACGTTTAAATTCATTTCATTCGCATTAATTTAGTCGGTGAGTATAAAAATAATTACATTTAAATATAAAGTTTAATATCATATGAAATGTGAAATAAATGTACCAGGAACGGAGTGATATGTAATATCACGAAGTATATGGTTACTATGGCATTTTTAATGTGCGCAAATCTTATATATGATTGGCCAATATTCTAAACGCAGTAAAACGTGAATTTCTTCACAAACATCACTGTATTTATCTATTGTATAGAATTGTTTAACCAAACATCGCTTTAACAGGTTTTTGTCTCAATTAAAATGCATGACGATCACTATAAAAAATGTCTACTTTTTTATTATTGTCTTTCGGAATTGCGCTAACTAAATATGTGATTGAGGAAAATTCTATCTAGATTTAAAACCTGATTGCTTATAAATTATTTGATTGATTGGATGCTGCGGCAGTGACAATGATCATTACTGCATTAGCGAATTTTGGTCCTGATTTGAAAATTAGTGTGACACATGATAATTTTGTAGTAATGAAGTGTGAGCATTTTATTATGTTTTATACCAGGAACGGAGTACAAAGTACGTAGTATATGGTTTACAGGCATTTGAAATGCTGTGTCTCTTTTGTATCTGATTGGTTAATCTATCCTTGTGACTTCTGAATGTATTTCTATATTTGTACATACTCTATGGGGCTTTGATCTACTGTAAAAAAAAAAAAAAAACAGAAACTTATGCCAAAACTGGTTTAACCTGTAACTCGCTGAAAATCCACTTTCCGTTCCTGGTTTTGCGTGACAACGTCGCGCAGTTACTTATTATTATAAAAGCGGATTTCACCATAATGCGATCCTCTAAATCAATGTTAAAAAAATCGTAGGGAATAATTTTATGAACCATTTCCGGTTCAATCTTTATTTTACTTTCTAATTTTCCTTGGTCACGATCATAGTAGATTTCATTATTCCACAACTCAGTTTCACCCTGTCATATTATAATTATCGAAATTACAGTAAATTTTCGGTAATAAAAATGTAGTTTTTGATAATATATTTTTGGGCTGTATATCGCTTCGATATAATCTTATACTGGCCGAAAATTTTTATCGAAAGCTATTATCAATGATCACAAAATTCATCACGTGTCCTACTAATTTTTAAATCAGCTGAATTCGATACAAAATATAACTATCAGTATCGGATTTATTCAACATTTCTAAAGGACTTTCTATATAAATGCCCAAAAAGTATAATTTCGAATTTTGATCAAATTAAGCTTAATCCGGACCATTATTTAAGTAATGTCCCTAGACGTTATTTTGCGTTTATACAGTTTATCATCCGTTCCTGGTTTAGCGCGACTGCGTCGCGCAGCTACTATTGCATTATAAATTGTCATTATCGTTATTACCGGTATAATCAAACATTAAAATAAATTTTTATATGATACTATATATAGTTTTGATTTACTTAGTTGACCGACCACCTCGATGTACCATATACCTCCTGGAACAGGCTAAGTTTTCTCGAAAATTTTTTATTTGATATTTTTATTGAATTTAATCATGTGGTTGTCAAGATACCTTAATTAATTTTTTATAACAATTAAAATAGATTTTTATATGTGAAAAGTGTCCGCGGATTGTTACGCCATACAATAATATAGATATTATAACTTTAACTTATCTGATAAATACAGAAATTTGAAAAGCACGATAAACTATTTGTTTTTTTTTTTTATTGAAGATATAATTTAAGGATTATAGTTATATGTTTATGATTTAACAAAGAGAAAAAAAAAACCAAGTGAACATAGTGAGTGAAAAGTCTTCGCCAACCAAATTGTTATTTATAGCCACTAACTATAAATACGTCGGCATGTCCATTTTACAACAAATAACTATATAAATGTAATAAAATTTCTATATAAGTTCATATCATTTTATGAAAGGTCTGACTTTGTATTTTACAATTGAACCAGTAATATTGCATCTACGAACTAGACAAATATACAAAATTTTAACAATATGAAACGAAAAACAAAATTCCTAATATACATGGTTGAGTAGCATCCATCACTTTGTACACGCGGGTCCATTGGAATTTGAGGTACATTTTAATCCTTGTTCACAACAACCACTGCCACAAGGTGTATCAGCAGGTTCACAAGCATTAGATGGGCATAAATTTTGAGAATCACATGGTACGTTTTTAGGAGGACATAAGCAAGTGGTATTATCCTGCCTTTCCAGAAAATCAGATCTTTTAACTAATGTTCCAAGTCTGAACTTTGGACTAGGTCTTGCAAAAGCGATAGTCATAATGGCAAGAAAGAGCACTAAAATAAGATTGATGTTCTTCATGATTGTTTTATGTAAATATGTTAAGCGATTAAAAATTGAATTTTTATACAAATATGTCAAGCGACGAGAACTTAAAATTTGGAAAGTTCAGTGCTTGCTTATTTATAAGTAAATCAGGTTTCATGAAGTTTACTCCACTATTATACAATTTCAAAATAAATGTGTCATATTCTTACGCCAATGCAGGATGTGTTTCACTCTTGCTGCAGGGAATTCATATACGTAAATGGATATCTTAGAACAGGGGGAACTGTCGATGTTACAGTTAATCTCACACCTGGCGTGAGCACATAAAAAAATTATTTTACAATACCGAATCATTCCGATTGGATTAATTCAAACAGTTGAGGGATTATAATCGTAACATGGACTGGCGGAATGATCCAATATTGTAAAAAAAAAAACTTTTTTTTATGTCCTGTTCGAACATAGTGCTTGAGATTGGCCAATTTTATTACTTAAGGTGGGCAAAAAGTATTATTTTTTTTAACTTAGAAAGTGTATTCTCCTGTTTGACAAGTTAAATAAACAGATAAACAGTTTTAACTCTTCGACAATATTGAGGTAGTGAAACAAATTGAAAACCGATTAATCAGCTAGTTGGACAATTGGAAGTTAATCGATTTACCACTAATCGTGAAATTATTATAGTTGCATTCTACTCGAAATCGCAGTAAAAAAATGTGCGCTTAAAAGAGATCATTTATTAAGAGTGTGCACTTTAGATAGGCCCGATCATATTTTTAAAAATTGGCGGTTAAAAAATTTATATCAACTCATATAGAGAACAATTTCTGTTGTTTTAAGCTGAAACCATCGAAAAAAAGAATCAATTCAAGAGACGGTGTTATAATGAGCATTATGATTCTTTGTTATTCTGAAGAGATAAGCTTTTCAACCCTATTTGCTTATGTTTAATGGATGATTTTGGTATATGTGTTGCATCTAAAGTAGCTCCCATATAAAGTATATATCTAAAGTAGTGCCTGGCTAAAATTAAGCTCGTAATTTTAGCCAGACGCACTTTAGATATATAATAAAGTAGCTACTTTAAAATGGGTTGCTACTTTAGATGCAACATATGCGGGTGCCCTTATGTCAAGAAAATTCCGAGCCGCAGCTCACTGCAGATCACCGTCGGAACAAATAAAAATTGCAGTAGTGTTCTGACCCGGGTAAGTATCACCCGGGTCACCCGCGGGTGGGCGGGTGACCTGGGTTGAACTATGGCCCACCCGGGTGGTCAACCCGCGGGTCACCCGTGGGTCAACCCGTGGACCCACATGGGTGACCCGTATGGGTTGGTTATAATTATGGATGTTATCCTGCTTGCCGAAACTCAGTTCGACCCTGCTTGGAACCGAGCCCAATGGAACACGAGTTTTTGTGGTCACATGATTTTTATTATTAAATCATGCTCCAAACGAATTTGATAGATCGGTTGGGCAATATTGACTGTAATGAATTTTTTTAAAAAATATGGTAATTTTTTTGCACTGTGTGATTTATTTAGGTTATTCTGTTCTGTTGGAAAGAAAGCAATAACTAATACTATGGGAAAGTATTAGCAATTCTCTTCACATGAACACAACCTAATCTGATGCAAGTTAAAGAAAATTCCAAAGTAGAGAGCTAAAAAACATTAATTCTTAACAAAGACAGACTGAATTCTGATGATAATGAGAAATTATTTCATAGTTATAGATATGGATTTTATTGTGTGATTTTGTTAATAAAAAGTGCCAGAACTCGAAAGTTTGGTTATTATTATTGTTCTATTTATCCTCTAATATTTTTGAATAATTTCTGCTCAAATTACTGTTAATTTAGGCCAATCTATCGAATATCTTGCCTCAAATAGAGTTTGGAGCTGTTAAATATAAAATAATTATGATTAATTGTTCAAACTCTACATTATTAATAAATTATAATTGATCATCAATTTAGAAATTTAAATAATTTGGTTAACGTAGAGGTTCAATTAGAATAAATCTGTGTATCCATGTATGAATTATCTGGATAATTCAGATTGGATAAACAGATCTGATATTCAGATAATCAGATAACATTCAGACAATTATAATAATAAACAGATATCAGCTATCGTTATTCAAGTATCTGATCTGAAATTTATCCGGATATCTAACAATTATTCAGACAAATGCTATTCAGATTGGAACTCTAGTAATCGTTATTTTCCCATACCTTAATTTCAGCGAGAATAAAGAAAAACTTAGCAGAGAATTAATTATTTTATAACTATTTTATAGAAATTCTAAATATGGGGATCCGTTAAAGCCAGGCACCATCACGTGACTTACAGCCAATCAAATTGTAAATTTTGATCGTCACGGATCAGCCCGACGAGACAAAAACGTGAAAAACACTAAAAATACTAGAAACGAGTGTCTAAACATGTCTCGGAGCATTAATAAAAAATGACAGGAAGGCAATTTTACCTATATATATCCTAACCCTAACTCCTAACTAACCCTTACCCTAATTTTAATTAAAAAATAAAAAATATATAAAGGTACCTGGCTTTAACGGTCCCCTAAATATGGAAAATGTGCAAATTGTAATAAATTTAATACACAGAAACATGGTGTCAGACACGCGATACTGAAATAACAATTCAAGAATGGACAAGTAGAAATAAAAAGATTGACGATTGCATGAAAGCAATTCAACTTAGAATCTATATTTTTGAAGGTATGATTGAGTGGATTTCATTTGATAGGTTAGTTAATATTAAAAAAATCAGTGAAGGAGGATTTGGTTCTATCTTTTCTGTGGTACCATTCGATTCATCTCAGTAAGAGAAGTCAAATAGTACCAATTTCATTTCATTTAGATCACTGGATCAAAAGTTATTGGCCAAATACTATTGGTCAATTCTTTTCTCATAAAATTCCTATGCATATATAACCAATAGTTTTTTGTGAATATCTTTTAGTCCAGTGATCTAAATGATATAATTTTGATATTATTGGATTCATCTCACTGAGACGAATCGAATAGTACCTAAATCATCCAAATTGGATCACTATCACAAGATATTCAAGTTTTTGTAAAATTTTATATATAAATATACGGATTTTGAAAAAAATTTTTATATAGTAGAGGGGTATTTATGGATGCCTCTTATTTATAAAATAAACTTGTTTATAAATTATTAGTAAAAAATTACTATATATAACTAGTATAATTATCATTGATAATAAATTTACTATAAAAATTATAGTTAGAATTAGTGTTAGTATATAGTTATAGGATGTATTATTAAAAAAAAATATTAAAATTATAGAATTAGAAAATAGCATTTTTATATTAGATTATACTGCCTTTATTTATTAGTAGATTTACAAAAACTAATGCAATAACTGCTATTTCAAAAGTATATAATATATCTTTAACCAAATAAAGACTCACTAGATACTGAAGTACTCAGATATGACCTGCCAAATAATATATCTATCTCCATCAGAGTTCCAAACTCACTTAAGACTTATATCCCAATATTACCAATTAGTTGTTAATGCTATGTCAGAATTGTACTCCTTTTTTTAAAATTTTTCCTTCTTCATAAAGGACAAAATAAAAAAGGTAGAAAGTACAAACAAGCTACCAAAAAAACAAATAACATTAAAAAGAAAAAAATACCAATACAAAAAAAAAACAAAAGAAAAAAATCTGTTCTAATATGAGAAAAAAAAGAAAAAAAGCAAAATGAAAAAGAAATGAAGCAGACAAAAATATATTTATAAATTATATAATACTCTTAAATTTAGCTCTAATTTAAATTTGTTCATATTATATACAAAATTACATTCAGGTAGAGTTAATTCTGCAAGAATTTTCTAGAAAGTTCACCAATTGATTATTGTCAGTTCCAGTTCTACAAAAAGCAATAATGTAAATTTTTTATGACTCTTGTTCCCAATTTGAAAGTGATAAACAATACCAATCTTTTGGAGAGAGTATACCAGTTTTTTTATTTTTTCTATACCAAAAATACTCTCTAAAAAAATCTATAGTAAAGTGAGAATATGGTAGTAGGTTTTTGATTCATAACTATTAAATTTTCTAACAAATGTGTTGGAAGATATATTTGCTATTCTCTTTGTAAACCAAACTACAAAGAAGTTTGCTAATGAAAGACTTCTTTTTCAAAATTTTGTATACAAAGGTGCTACTTCCTGCTAGTTATTTATGCTTTTGGTTTTATGTACAAGTAATTATCAGGGAAAGTACATGTACAATTTTAAGAAAAATAGCATTTTAAAAAGCTTAAATTCAGAAAAGTAAACAATAATAAATTCTTATACTTATATCTACTGTATATAGATATAAATTAAAAAAATTGCTAGTAATAAGTTTTATATCATTTTAAATTATTTTAAATCTTAAAAACAATTAAATTACAACTCTTTCTAATAGTCACTTGTCCAAATTTTTATATAAATAAAAAACAAAAACTTTGCTAGTACTAGAAAAGAAGTATACAAAGTAATAGTTTTTATGAAAGTTAACCAAAGGTTTTTTTATCTCTTCTGTGAGAACTTCTTTATATATTTGGTATACAAACCAAAAGTATTAGTATTCAAAATAATTGGCAAAAAGTAGTACTTTTGTATACAAAATTTTGGAGAAGGAAGCTTTTATTAACAAAGATATGGCTTGCAAGAAAAACAAAAAATGAGTTTTTTAACACACTCATTAGAAAATTCTTGTTTTTTTTTGAGTTTTTTATAGAATATTTTTACTAAAGTAAAATTAGGAGTTCTAGCTTACTTTCTTCAAAAATCTGCTTTGTTTACCAATCTCAAATTGGAATCAGAAGTTATAAGAAATCACTTTGCTGCTTATATATAGGGCAGAAACTGGCATTGATCAATTAGAGGACTTTTCGGAAAATTTTTGCAAAATTAACTTTACTCCAAATGTAATTATATATATAATGTATGTATCTAAAATAAGCTACTATCTAAAATAAGTTACTTCTTCATTTTTTTGAAAATTCAAAGAAAAATTACCAACAGTTGCAATGAATAAAGTCTAAATTTTACTAAGTAAATCTCAAAAATGCTATTAAATAAAGTTGTTTAGAATTTCAAATAGTATTATTTAAACAGTATTTTATTAGTATATTTTTTAATTTTTCAAAAATTTAACAATTCAAAAATAAGCTATTTTATATTTTTTGTATAATTTTGCTCAAAAAAAGTAGCTTATTTTCAGACACATATAGTAATATAAACTAAATTTTGAAAAGAGCTAAATTTATAAAAATTAAATAATTTTTAACACAATTTTCTATTTCTATATCAACTTTGCTTTTTTTTTGTTTTTTTTTAATTTTTTTCATTTTATAGTTGTTTGTTTTTGGTTTTTGGTTTAATTTTGTAGTACTATAACTTTTTTTATCCCTTTTTTTTTGTAAATTAACTTTTGTTTATATAGATAAATCTAAATGCTCTTTATTCTAGAGGCTAAATGGAACAAACTAAAGAAAAATTAACAATCTTGATAAGGTTAATAACTTTTAACTAGTAAATTAAAGTGAGCTTCAGTAAGTTAAAGGACCTTTTAGAGAAATAAATAGTTGTTGTAGCAGATTATATATAGGTATTTTGATAACTATATGAGTTTTATTATGCAAATAGAGGATTAATAGCAGTTAATTTTTGTAGTATTTACTTAATTCTTATATAATAAAGGCAGAATTGCTAATTAAAAAAACAATTAAATTATAGCACTAAAAAAATACTAATATATTTAGACAAATAAAACTATATAAAGAATTTAAAATTCTTAATCTTTAAAAAAACTCTTTCCGCTAATCATCTGTTCCAAAAACGGCACAAAAGGAAAATTTGGTACATAGCAAAAACTACACTAAGAAAGGTGTCCAACTCAAATAACAAAAAAGAAAAGCCTTCAAAAATAAACAGTAGTTTAATAAGCACACTTTGTACAAAAACTACTAGCTAGAAGGTTGGAAAGAAAATTTCTGCTTTGAAAAAATTTTTGTCAAAATTTTGGGAATTCCCTCTAGACCCTGTACTGCAGATCTGTTTTGATCGATCTAATTTCGTGTCAATAAACAAACAAATAGAAATTTAAGGAGTAAACAAATAAGTCGCGTGTAAATAAACAAAACATATCACATGTACACAATTAGGAAACAACTAGAAATTATAAAACTTTCTAGAAAATATTAATTTTATTTAGACTTGCTTGGTTTAATGCCAGATAGTATAGAATATTTTAGTCAAGGTTTATATTAGATTAAAGTAGAAAATTTGCAAAATAATAGTGAGATACAAAGCATAGCAAGATTTTCAACTTAAGATGTGTTCAGAACTTAAATACAAAAACTTCTTTTTAAAAAAGCATGAAGCACAAGTACAAGATTTAAAAGAAGCAAGAACCAGAATGCTAAAGCAACACAAATGAATTGCAAACTATATAGGATTAGAACAAGCAGAAATAGTATATATAGTAAGGAATCTATTAGAAATATATAGTTGGATCGAGCAGAAAAAAGTTAGAAATATTGAGATATCAAAGGAAGAAAATAAATTAATTGAAATGCAATTAGAGTCAGAAAAAAGAAATGAAAGTTCACTAATAATAGGAAAAGTGCCAAGAACGGAGATAGGTTCTAAAACCGCAGAAAAGAGAAACCTTGATAAAGAGCTCCTACTGGATTTGGAATGTGGTACTATGGATTACGGTACAGAAGAAATCAAGAAAAGATTAGAGGAGAGAGAAGTCAGAGTCCAAAGAAAAAGACCAAGAGAGGGGGTAATTGAAGAGAAAGTATTGGTTGATGGTATAACCAGACTAATTGAAAAGGAAGTACAAGAAGATATAGTGATAGAGAATAAAGTAGAGTGTAAACAGCATAATAATAGAAAGAGTATGATGGAGGTAGAGGGAAATATAGAAAACCTTGCTGCGCATATGTCAAAACTAGATCTAAAAGATGAAAACTCTAGTGTTGCACAAAAAGATAATAAAAGTGTGAAGTTAAATAAAACACCCACTAGTGAAACAATAGAATTTTATAAGGGAATACAACCAAAAAATGCAAATATACAAGAGAAGCTGTCCAAAATTCGTTTATACTTTACTATATGGGACGTGGCATTAAAATTTGATGCAAGGCATATTAGAAGATGTTTAAGTATTTATGGTAAAACAAATATTACTTTATGGAGTAACCAAGGAGAAACCAAGGCGGTATACTTAAGTGTCGAACCAAAAAGCGAAAAAAGAAAATTGAAGCTCATTAGTAGTTGGACTGTAGCTACAGAAGATGGAAAACTGATGAGAATTAATGCAGGTTTCTGTAACAGAGAAGGATTGCTCAAGTGAAATTTATATAAAGCGAAAGTCGGAAATGTACCTAAAACTGCACCAGAGGCACTTTTGCTAAGACAAATGAAAAAGTATGGCGTAAAATCTGTATTCATTCCAAATAATAGAAATAGAAACCTGAGAAGCTTAGCCTATTTATACTTTGAATCCAAAGAAGATATGGAAAAGGCCAGAAGAATAAATCTTTTTTATTATTATAAACGCCTTTTCTGGGTACGTAATCCATACGAGGAGGAGTCATTAAGTTACAACCAGAAAATAGATAAAGAAACTGTCAAACAAGAAGATGAGAGTAGGAGATACGAAGGAAAAATTCATGGAAAAAGAAAACGTTATGAAAAATATGAGCCAAGAATCAACACGAACTCAAATAAGAAGAGAGGAGAACCTGCTTATTTCTCCATACAAGCTGAAAAACAAAAACTATCTCTCAACCAAAACCAACCTTTGAAAGAAAGTGAAAATAGGAACAAAAACTCAGTAGAAGAAAAAGGAAAAAGCTCAAAAGAAGGAAACGAGAAGGATAGTTTTGAAGAATGTAGCTTAAGAGAGATGCTTTTTGACATGCGAGAAAGGCTTAAAGTATTTGAGCGAATGCTTGCTCAACGCTCCTAAATTGTGGCCACAGGCGAATCAAAGAAAAGTGGCAAGACAGATAATCCTACTATTGTCTTGCAAGAAAATACTCAGGAGCAGGAACTTTTTAGGGTAAAGTACAAACCGAAGGTCATAAAAGATTATAGCAGATTAAAGTTAGGGGTACATAATGTTAATGGATTGAGATCAGATGGAGGAAAGTTAGTAAGACTAGCAGATTATAGTAAGGAAAAAAATTGGACATTATTGGTATTACAGAAACGAATATACGAGAAAAGGAAGGGAAATGGATGGAAACAAAGCATTTGGAATATTCAAGTTACTGGTCGAAAAGAGAAGAAGTCAAAAACAAAGGAGCAGGCGTAGGAATCCTAATTGGAGAAAAGTGGCAAAAGCATCTGGGAAAAGTGACAAGATTTTCTCCATACATATTTAAAACAGAATTCTTCTTTAGAAAAGTTGTGCTACAAATTTGGGTAGTGTATCTGCCGCCAGCAGACAAAGAAATTAATAGAAAAATTCAACGTACAATAATAAGAGAGACATGCAAAAATTGATCAACACATACGTTTGCATTCTGGGTAATTTTAATGCAATAAGTAGCACAAGCTCAGACACAAATAATAGTGGGCGTAAAAATCAGGGGTTAGGAAAGACCTTTATAAACTGGTGTAAAAGTAGAAACTTTATTGATACATTTAGACAAATGAACCCACACAAAAAAGAGTATTCATGGCAATGAGGAGAAATATCTTCGAGAATAGATTACATATGGATAGATGAAGAAATGAAGAACCTGTTAGAAGAAAGTAAGATCACAGATATAGATTTAATAACAGGAAGTGACCATAAATTGGTGTGGGCAACTATAGATACAGGCAAGATACTCAACAATGGGAAGCTCCGACGAAAACCAAGTGAAAACCCAGTACATAAAATTTTCCTTTACCACAAAGCCTCAAAAGAGAATTGGGAAGATTATGGTAGTTGCTTAGCAAAGATGTTACAAAGAGAAGATAAAGGCAAAGAAAAAGAGGTCCAAAGACAAGATAACGAGCAGGTAGATACAGAGTGGGACCGTATTTGTAATGCAATACAAAAAGCAGCAGCCAAACATATACCATGGACAAAGTCAAAGAAGACGGAAGTACAATGTAAAAAAGTGATTCCAAAATGTAAATTTTACAAGGAATTAAAACTTCTGCATAGGCTGTGTAATCTGAAAAAGGAAAAAAGAAGTGATCCAATCAGTACTCTTGATTATGAAAAATTTAATAAACAAATAGAAAAAATAAATAAGAAAAATGGTACACAAATACCCTCTTTGCCCTTACTGCCCAGTACATGGAACCAGGTTGATGACGATGAGTTGAGAAGATGGGGAAAGTTGTTAAGAAAAAAGGCAGAGGTTGAGAAAAAAAGTAGAAAAGAAAAAGAGATACGTGATAGAATAGAGGCCAGATTTTGTATGACAAGTAGTGAGAAGAAGAAAATGTTAATTAGCCTATTAAACAGACCATATAGTGGGATTAAAATAGACAGAGTTCTAAGAAATGAAACTGATCGATACCAGAATGAGGAATTAGTAGTTGATGGAGAGGAAGTCAAAGAGTATGTAGTAGAGTATTTTGAGAAACAATTCTGAGAGAGAAAGCACAAATTTAAAGAAATAAATGAAGAATGGAGTGAAGAGTATAATGCGAAGAGCTGGATAAATCCGTCGTGTTATAAAAATATCCTCGACCCAGTCGATGAGAAGGAGTGGATAGCTGCATTGAACAAGACGCATAATAAAACAGCACCTGGAATATCTGGAATTGGGTACATTATTTTAAAGAAAGTCACACCAAAGACGACAAAGGATTTCATCAAGCTTACAAATATGATACTTGATACAGACCAAATTCCAAAAAAATGGAAACTAGGACAACTTTTTTTAATCCCCAAAACAAGTTGTTGGGAATATAATTTGAGCTGTACGAGGCCTATTGCATTACTAGAAACCTTTAGGAAAGTGATAACGAGAATCATCCAGTCTAGACTTGACTCAGTGCTAAAAAAAGAGGCAATTTTAAAAGGTGCAAACTTCGCAGGCTTGTCCGGTGAGAGTACAGCAGCCCCAATACATATTATGAATAACATTCTCGAAGAAGCAGTAGAAGAAAGAAAGGAATTATAGATCGTTTTTCAAGATATGAAAAAAGCTTTTGACTCAGTTAGCATGGTCGCACTGGAAAAAGCATTAGAGCATATTTGCTTTCCAAGAAAGGTGATAGACTTTATAATAAACATTTATAAGAACAGGGAAATTAGTGTCATAACAGAACATGGAAATACTAGGTTTTTTAAAGCAAAGGATGGAATAGATCAAGGGGAGGTGCTTTCGCCCTTGATGTGGAAGATCTTTTATGACCCTTTGCTATGTAGAATTCAAAGCGAAAAGTTAGGTTACAAAATGCAATTGAACGATATGGGTGCAAATAGAAACTACAGAGAAGAAAAAAGAAGTGGTACAAGTTGGTGTTTTAGCTTACGCAGATGACACAACTTGGGTAACAGGAAGTCAGGTAGATATGCAACGAACACTCGATATAGCAAAAGAATTTTACTACTACTACTTAAACGACATTGAAATTAATCTTAGTAAAACTGAGTTAGTTGTGGTGTGCCCAAAAGGAAAAAGTTGTAAGGAAGAACACTCCGTAGTTATTGGAAACCCTCCTATAAGAGTATTGGCGAAAAACCCAAAAGAGACAACACGCTTTTTGGGAGTATGGATCTCAGTCTTGGACCAACAGAAAGCCGATATAGTGAGAGCAAAGAAAGAAGTCAACCAAATAGTAGGACTCTTAAAATACAAGAAAATGTCCCTTGTCCAGATTATTTATATAAACAATGCCGTACTTCTCCCAGCTCTGGAGTATAGACTGATAGTTTCATGTCTATTGAAAAAACAATGCGAAAAAATACAGCAGCCAATATTGTGTTTAGCCAAATAAAAAATGTCATTACCCTCAACGGCGGCAAATACAATACCAAAACATCCAAATATGTTAAATTTTAAAGGTCTATGGAATCGTCTTACGGAATATCACATTACAGAACTACTGATAAGATTAAATGAAGGAGGTAATATGGAAAAGACAACAGTAACAAGACTTAGGCAAGGGCAAAGAAAATTAGCCGCAATAAAATATCTTTTGACAAATCAGAACCTACTATGTAAAAGATAGTACAAAGTCAAAAATCTGGGGTTAAAAGTGCTACAGCAGGCAGCCCAGTTAGACATTTTCATTGAGAGTAACAGTTTTACAGAGAGCTGGGATCTTGATCTAGCTAACATGTAGAATGATTACGCGATTACAGCAATGCTAGAAAGCAGACAAATACACTACGAGACTACCAGTGCAAGCACTTTGGGCTTATATTTAACTTCGCAATTATTGCAGGAGGATAGAGTACCAATGTGCACATGGAAGCAAATCAAAGCAGCTCTCAGTATCAATTTGCAAGGAAAAGTAGCAAATTGGTTCAAGGTGATTGAGAATGAGATGATTGAACATAGTGGTACTAGAAAAGTAAGATCTAAGTATATGGTACCATTCCCAAATCAAAATAGCTTTACCCCTTGCCTAATTAAGGTAGAGTCTGATAAAAGATAAAGAGAATGGGTTCTATGGAAAAAAGGAGCTGACAAAGAACCAGAAATTGGAAGAGTCAAGAAAAAAGCAAGAGAAAATATTGAAATAGAAAAATATATGGAAGTGGATATAGAAACAGAAAATGAAAAGTACACCGTTTTAAAACCAAATAGTAACTCAAGTAATATTACTAAAAAACGTACAATTTTAGGAAATATAACAAATTTGGTTAAGAAAACGGTACGGGGTGTTCAATTATTATTTAAGATACAAACTTTAGGAAATGGTTTTACGAAAAGAAAAAGTAAGGAAAATGCTCTGATAAGAGAGATTCAAGCAATAAGGAGTAGAGAAGAGATTTCATTAGAATGTAAGAGCTGGGAAAAATGCTGTATAGATAGGATTGTCAGAAATGTGAAAATGAGATATTGGTTAGAGGAAATTTTGGAACAGAATTTTAACCTAAACAATATAGTATATTATACTGATAGCTCACTCGGGACAGAGAAGGTGGGAAATTTGATGAGAATGGGTTGTAGAATTGTTCAGATAAACGAGGAGGGTCAATGTATTAGACAGATGGCTTTTTCAACTAAAAAGTGGTTTTCTTCAACATGGGCTGAACTTGTCGCAATTTTAGTTGCTCTGTTAATAACGCCAAATGAAAAAAGCATAGAAATTAGAATGGACAGCAAGGCAGCGATATTAGCAATCCAAAAAGGTCTCAAAACAGAAAGTGCAAGAAAATGGATAAAGATTAAAAATGTTGGCTTAGTGGCATCCGTAGTCAGCCTAATAAGAACAAAGAAACTTAAAGTTCACTAGGCTAAAGTTAAAGGTCACTCAGGAGAAATCTTTAATGAAGTAGCTAATAGAAAAGCCAAGGAAGGAGCTAATAGTCAAAAGCACTTTGTACTAAGTGCAGATAGTGCGAAAGAATTTAAGATAAAGTGTAAATGGAATAAGGAGCCGATCGAAAAACCAATTCGCTTCTTTGTTAAAATGCTTACAAGATTGGTTAACAAAGCAGAATGGACCTTTACACACGCAAAGAACAATGTAACTCATCAAGAACGCACCAAGCTCCAACATTGGCCAACCTTCTACAAAATTACTGAAAGTAGTACAAGAGTACAAAACTACACAATGGAAGAAAACACACTATAGCTCTTCGAACTTAAGTGTATTAACAACCTGCTACCAGTCCTAGTGGCTTTAAACAGAAAAAAACCTGACGTGTATCACAGTACTACCTGTATAGTCTGCAAAGAGAAGAATGAAACAGTAGAGCACCTCATAAGCTGTAAAGTATCGATAAACCTACTTAGAGACCTTGAAGAATGTCCAGTAAAATCAAGTCTACGAAAGTCAGAAAATATAGAAGAAACAGAAAGAAAAATAGAAGAGGTCCTAGTAAGTTTAGAAAAGGGTAGTACAGAGGATGAGCTAAGAAGAAGAGAGCGTTGGATAAGAGGTCTGATAACAATAGAGGACTATGAAGAATTGAGACCACTTTTCAAGTCAAACAAACATACCGTAAGCTTCTTGGTTACTTTATTGAAAAAATGGATAGAGCTTATATATAGGAGAATATGGATTCCTAGATGTAAGCTAATAAAAGAACGGGAGAAGGAGTTAAATATCACAGTAAAGGAGAAGCGAAGTAATAGGCAGAAGAGAAAGAAAAGAAGCAAAAAAGAAAACAAGAAAGGAAAAGAGAAGTCAGTACGAAAAGAACAGAGCATAGAAAAAGAGAAGAAGCAAGAAAAGAAGTTGTGGAAATTGAAGTTTGGAAGGTAGTTAGAGAAGAGGTAGCTCGTTGGATCAACAGTGGTGAGCGAGCTAGTTGGTGGAAAATATAGTTGGTAGTTATAATAGGCTGTGAGAACCATCCTGTAAAGTATTATACATCTTAGGACAAACTTGTATAGTACGAGGAAAATCTCACTATAGCAGGTCGTACATAGGTATTCTCTGAATAACCGGGTGAGCCAATATTTGTAATTTAGGTTATAGAAAGATAGTTTTTTCTTTTTATATAATTTTTGTTATTATGTTAAGATAATACAATCCTAATAAAGTATTGGCATGACTGCTGAATTATAAAAAAAAAAAAAAAAATTCTTAATCTTTGTATAATACCAATATATCAAAAGCAATATATACTTTAAATAATAATTTTATATATATGCTATTAAAACTTAAAATAAAATAATACTGAATTTAACTTTTTTTAATATATTTCTGTACTAATGTGTGTATATATATTGTACCCAAATACAGTCAGACCTCTCTAAATGCATAATGTTGGGACTAGCTCTAATGTGTGCATTTAAGAAGGTTTGCATTTAGGAAACTCTTATTTATATAAGTCATATGATAAATTATTTTAAACAAGTCATATTATATACAAAATCATATCATATAGTTCTGATTTGATTGAACTGTGGTCACATGATATGAATTTGTAGAGGGATTTATAGGCAAGCCAAGAAAGTATTATGCATATGCAGAATAAAGAATATGCACTTATTTATTAAGCCTGTCAATAGGCTAGACAATTAATATGCATTTAAAAAGGGGATGCATTTAGGGAGATCTAACTGTATAAATTTTTCTAACTGTTAATTAGAATAGCTCAGATATTAATTTACTAAAATTTAACTAAATGTTCTGCTAATATTAATTTGTTTAGAGTAATAATTTTGACTAATTGACATTTGGGCAAATTGTTATCTGGGGTACAAATATACATATATGCTAAATTATTTTTGAAAAATAGTATATTTAGACACCGCTAAATTTTTTATATAAAATCATACTAAAATAACTATACTATATAATCTATTTTGATAAAAAGAGTTAAAAAATTTTTGGCAATAATTTTGGCAAATATAAAAATTAATTTTGCATTATATAAGGCTAATTTTGGCTGTCTAAATACAATAATTAATTTTTATTAAGATGGGTAATTTAGGCACACATTATAATCACAACATATATATACTTTTAATTTGTATTTTTATAATTATAAAACCAGAAAGTCATATATTATCATTGTACAAACTAGAAATAAAATATTTAAGTAAATTATAGATTTTTATTTAAAGCTATATAACTTCTAAATTTATGCTTTTGGAATTTTATTGTACATATTATTATATAGAACATAACTTTTATTAATGTTAAAATATAAAAAAAATAGTATTACTAAAATTGGCCACTATTATTAAAATGGATTTGGAATAAAATAATATATATATAATGCTATCAAAATAAGATGCTATTTACAAATTTGAAAATTAAACTTTATTTAATACAATATTAGTCTATCAAGATATCATCTATAAATTTTTTTGCTATATAAATTTATATTAAAAATATATAAATTACTATATAACTTTAAAGCTAATTTTTGGATTTACAAACCAATTAATTTCAAATTTTGAGATTAAGTATATCAAAAATAGCAAAATAAAATCACTTAGAACAGTTTTTAAATTTCGATAAAAATTAAAAATAATACTAATAAAATTTTATGAAAAAGAAAAATTTATTAAATTTGAAACTATAATTATATATGAAATTTTATACTAAACAAAGTTATATAGATAAAAAAATAGTTGTCTTAATAAAAAAACTTTCCTATATATTAAAGCTAAAAATTTCAAAATTTCTATAAAAATTTTTTACCCCTATAAAAAAATCTATATAGATATGCACATGTTTCTATAGAAAGGCACAATAATCTTTGGATTGGCTAAAGAAACAGGTTTGCACATGTGAGCTCTGTATTAGCACAATAAAAATAGTCTGAATTGAACTGTCTGCTCAGACATTTTGAACTGTAAATAGACCGGTTTTTTGCATTTTACTAAGCCAAAATTTATAGGTTTTGGGCACAGATCGAGGTACATGTAAGTTCATGTGCATATATTTTTTACTAGTTCTAAGCAAGAATGAATTCAATTTAGTTAGAGTATAAAGAGTGACAACAAACATGTCTATAGTAAAATTTTGCAAGGAATTTTTTTGTTAGGAATTAAAGAGCCTTTCCATAGATGAGATTTTCAGGTACAGATAATTTTTAAAAAAGTTGTTTGTTTTAAATTTTCACATTATATCTGATTCTGCAATTTTATTGGCCATATAAGATACATATGCCATTTAATATGTGTAATTACAACTAATGAGCCTATATGTATCACCCTGAATACATCTATTCTGTATAAAAAATTTTACATGCCATTCTAGATATATACAACATTTTGATACATATCATCTTAAGCACATGCCATCAGTGTTGGAAATCTGTTTTGAAATTAATGTTCTCATGAGAACATGTTTATTGAGTTTAATGTTCTCAAAAATTTTTTTATGTTCTCAATTAGAAAAAAATTTTTTTTTTACTCTCTCTTTTTTTTTCTTTTTTCTCTTTCTTTCTTTTTCTCTCTTCTCTCTCTTTCTTTCTCTCTCTCTCTCTTTTTCTCTCTCCCTCACTCTTTCTCATTCTTTCTCACTCTTTCTTATTCTTATTTACTTTCTCTCATTCTCATTCTCACACTTATACTTATATACTTTTAGTTATTTTTTAATTTTTATTTTTAATTAATATATTTAAAAATTATTAATAAAAAATACAATTGATTTAACAAACTATATAAACAAAGCTAAGTTATTCAAATAATAAGATTATAACTTTAAATGTATATTTTTTAAAAAAAAATTAATATTTGAGGTTTTTAATATATTGTTGGTTATGTTATTGGTTTGGCTTAGCTTATATATTAAGTTTTTAAATAAGCTATTAACATCTTTCAAATGTTTAAATAAATAAGTAATATAATATACTATTCTTTTTTACTATAGTAAATTTACAGATTCAAAACTTTCTCACTATAAAATTTTAAGATATAACTATAAAGTTTAAAATCCTAATAATTAAAAATTTGTTTAAGTAATTTTCTTATAAAAATTATCATCATAGTGAGTTTAGCTCTCTAAAATTTATGATATTATATGTATATATAATAAGGGCTATATTGCACCAAACTAGAAATGGATAAACCAATAAACTTAATTATCTAAAATTTTTTATAATTCAAAAACAATAAATTGTTTTCTATTTCAACTAACTAACTATTGAATATTTATAAGCTTAATTATTTTAAACTGCTATCTTAATAAAAATGTTTTTTTATTATTTATAATTTATATATTTACATAGAGAACATATTTTTCAAACTTAATGTACTCAAAAAAAATTTAATAGAGAACATTTTAAAATTTGTAAATGTTCTCAGATTGAAAGAGATGTTCTCATGAGAACATGAGAACATAAGATTTCTAACACTGGGTAGTAATAGCGGTTAGGTAACCACTCCTAACTGCAAGTGTTGATTTCAGCAAATGCGTACGCTACCAAAGTGTAGGTAATACCTGTGTGGGACAGGGACCGCTCTACCAAGTTTTCCACTGGGATAAACTAGTCCTAAGAGGGACTGGTTAGCATCCAGAACAGTGTTCCGGTGATACAAGACGGGCTGACAGAGGCAGAGATCAGAGGGTTTAAATAGGCAATGCCAGTATGTGGGTTGCATGTATGACAGCTAGTGTAGAACCTACGGGTGGCTACTTAAATAGGCAACCAAAAGTTGCAGGTAAGGCTAGTTGTACTCTCGTCAATATACAAATATTGGATGTCCCTCCATATAGGGCGTCTGGGGTCTAATTATCTTGAATAAAAAAGCTTTCCCCGAAGTGAGCACTTTGACTTGAAAAAAAACCAATAACATAAATAATATAAGATAACATTCCTTTAGTGTTTATTGTTTAAAGTAATTTTTAGATTTAAGATAACAGATTCCATATTGGTGTAATTTCGAATTTCTGCCTAAATTAAGTTTAATTCGTGCTATTACTTAAAATAACACTCTGCTCGCTATTACGTGCAGATACAGTAGTAAATTTGCTGGTTTTGTGAATAAATAATTACTGATAAAGTACGTAGTGAAAGATCTTAAATTTTTTTTACTGTTTGGCCAAGATTATTTCTTATAGCTAGGAGTAAACTTAGTTTTCAATTATTCTAAAATAAAAAGATTTTGTTTTTGGATATTCTAATTCCTAGTTTCTTCCATGGTTTTAGTGCCTAATATTCACCTATTTTTGGTTTGGTATGATTGTATTAGGACTCTGAAATATACATAGATAGGTTAGGTTAATTATAGGATTACTAAAAAAGGGGTAGGCTAAAGCCAGGTACATCACGAAATTACACGATATATAGCCCGAATCAGTCTAAACAAAACAAAGCGAGATGGCAAAGACAAAAACATAAAATATATAAAAAATGGCTATTCAAACCGTCTTGTTTGACTAAATAAAAGTGCTGGAAATGCGGTTTTATTATATAAAAACTACTTCCTAATCTAACCCTAACTCTAATTAAAAATTGAAAAATCAGGTAATCTCTTAATGTACCTGGCTTTAGCTATCCCCTAAAAAGGAAAGATCTGCAAAAAAACTTTAAAAACAAGCAAAAAATTACTATAAATAGAAAAGATCTCATAAAAAACCTCCCAATAAGCAAACTCATACCTGACCTATCTATATATTTCGGATCCTATTGTATTACATAGCTATATTATTATAATTATTATTATACTATAGTATTATAGTATCGCATTATTATAAAGCAAAGGTCTATTTATAGTATTATTATATTACAAATTACGATATTACAGAATTACAGAATTATGACTTTGTGGCATTATAGCATTATAGCATTATAGCATTGCTACATTGCTGCATTGTAGCATTATGGCATTGCGGTATTACAGTACATAATATTTGGTTCTGTACCATAAGGGTAGTAACTGATATTACATAATATTTTAGAAGGGGAAAGGGTGTCTCTAAAATCTTGCATTAAATATAGAAGTTCATAATAGCTAATCAAACTTCTCTTATATAGAAGGAAAGGTAGGGGGTATAGTAAAATTATATTATGTAATATATGTCATCACTCTAATTAATTTTACCATATGGTAGAATGCTGTAATGCCATAATTCAGTAATTCTACTGCCAACACTAGTCAAAATGCATCTAACAGTGGTTAGATCATCCAAATTAGCCCAGTGGATGGCGATATATTGTTAAAAAATGATTGGCTGACTATATAAAATCTTTATATAAACAATATATGTTTATATAAAGATTTTATATAGTTGGCCAATCATTTTTTGACAATATCTCGCCATCCATTGGGCTGATTTGGATGATAATCACTGTTAGATTCATCTCAATGAGCACTACAACTTTAAATTAGTCAACAAATATTATTAACTTAGTAAGAAAAAGTTTTAAATAGAAGCATGCCACATTTCACCTATAGTAATTTTTATGTGATCTGCTACACATTACACAATGATCACTCTTCAGTTGACTAGCAGATTATCAATTAAAACATAAAAATATATTTATATTATTTTCAAACTCAAACTAGTTTGCAAACTTCAAACTCAAATTCAAATCAAACTCAAATTTAACTAAAAAGTTTGCTTCAAATCATACTCAAATATTTTTTTTAATCATAGTTTGGGTTTGGATTTGATTTTAAATCAAATACAACCCAAATCTGACCTAAATTTTGATTTGATCTGGGTTTAGAAACCCTAATTTCAAAATTAATAAAATTTTCTTTTTTATAAAATTTTATTAGTAAAATCTTCAATTTTTATAGAAATTTAAAAACTGTTCTAAGTGATTTTATTCTGCTTTTCTTGATATACTTAATCTCAAAATTTGAATTTAATTAGTTTGTAAATCCAAAAGAATCTTGACTTTAAAGTTATAATCACCTTCTATATAATCACAACACCCATACAATCACATTAATTTTTGAGACAATTTATTAAAAACATATAAAAAAAACTTCAATATAATCACATTCTTTTATAATCACCAATTTTCTTTATGCAAACTGCGTGATTGAAGACTGTAGTAATTTTATATGTTTTTGATATAAATTTATATACAGTATAAAACTTTATAGTGTGACATCTCGATAGACTGCTATATATATAGGTGTTTACAAAGGACGTGAAAGTTTTATTTATGAACATCAAACGCATTTAAGATATTGGTTATACGATGAAAATAATAGGGCATTTTTTCATTGAGTTAATGTCACTCCCATGTGCTGCATAGCAGCACGTGAGTGACATTATCAATGTTGTCGTTTGTAAACAATATAAAAGCAAAAAAAATTAACATCATCATATCGCACGAACGATAACAATTTTTGAATAGTATTACGTTCGTACGTACGTACGTGAAATTTTTAGCACTCTGATCAGTAACTTGTTTCGTCCAATGGGAAATGATATTTACATTCGTCCAATTCGTCCAATGGGAACTTACAGTTTCTCCGCCTTCGCTTCCCCCTAAAATTAAGCAGGCCAATCAGAACGTTCATTACATCTTAGGAGTACAATAAGTCACGTGTCTATATGTCGACCACGATTATTTTTGCGGTTTAACATGTTTGTTTAAATTGACACCTCCCACACACACATACTTAAGCTTCGTAAGTGACGTTAAACTAAATTATAGCTTCAAATAGCCTAGCAAATTTTAAAAAAACTAGTCGGTGAAATGAATTGTTGATGAAATAACTGTTAGTGAAATAATTATCGGTGAAATAATCTCGTCAGTGAATTGATTGTCGTCAGACCCAAATGTAAATGTATTATAATTTTATGTTAGAATATTGATTTTGGATGCGTCAATCGATTAAATGCCAATATTCAAATTTTTGTTGGTATGTATTGTAATAGAATTCTAAACTAACTCGGTTAAATATAAAAAATTCAAAATTCACTTAATAAGCGAATTTAGTATTAAAATTTAAATAGTTTTATATATATATATAAAAAAAAATGCAATTCTTATTTGCCAATAAATTACTCTGAAATACATATGGTTCACTCTAATCAAAACCAATTCATAAATTAATAAACTTTTTAATGACAACAATCATTAAAAATCAAAATTTTCTGAAGATGAAATAAAATGTAAATATCATTTTGTTCTACACAAATCTGATTCCAATATTTTAATTCTGAAATCCTTATTACATACAATTTATACATTTTTATTTAATTTCAAATTTAATTTACACTAACTATCCTTTACCTACTACAACAAATATAAACAGCATAAAAAAATTTCGCATAAATTCTGCTCCAAAATTTGATACAAGAAATTATGTGCTTAATATTAGCACATTTATTAGTATAAATGGATGCTTAATTTTTAAACAAGAGCTTAAGACTGATTTATATGAACTTTTTTTTTGTCAAAACTGATTCTACCTACGTACGACGTCTGTATTCCAGACATCAGATACTTATGTATCAGATGGATGCAGTTCATTAAGAGCTGCTGAATAGTGACACATGAGAAATATCACAACAGCATCAGGATATAAAAGCGTAACATGATTAAAATAGCGCAAAAAAAAAAAAAAAAAAAAAAGACTATTTTTAAAATTGTTATATCCCAAAAATTTGCACAATACTCTGATAAAAATTTTTTCTTGTAAATTTTACCTTATAATGTCAATTCTTTCATAATAATCTTAAACGAATAAGAAAGAAATGACCATCACATGCTCGAACAACCCATGCACGCTGGGTTCCCGGGAAATTACTAAGGTATCACAAAGAAATCTGATCATTTAATAATGACAAACATGATACATAAATATTAAATACATTTAAATTTAAGGTTATAAATCACGCCATATGACGTCCCACTAGAGGGGGTTTAAAAAAAAATTAAGGTTAAATATTTGTGCAAGTGATACAAAATCAAAAAAGAATAGTCATATAAGTTAAGCTATTATATTGGTGTCATTAGTAGATATAGGTTTCAAGAGCTGCTTGATTCCGAGTCATGTGCATTAGAATTTTGAAAAATCCTGACAAGATTAAAATCCTTAAAAATTAGCCCACATTAAGTTAATGATAATTATAATTCTGGTCGATTCTTGGATTCTGATTGTCAGAATTTTAATCCAAAGATCCAAAATTTTATATAAAAAACTAATATATAGCTAACTCAAAAATCAACACGTTAGTCAATGTGTAATTCTGTCGTTTTGAATTAATGTCTTAAGGCAACTCTATTGTTCCAAGAGAACTGTGATTATTACGGTATCGATTCGGTTTGCTTTGTTAGTTTGCAAAAATCACGACTTGTGGCATTAAACTAAACTGTTAACTTATTAAACAAAATCGTATCAAACCTGTTCACTTATTTAAATGGTTATGATAAAACTATATTGACTCAATTCGGAACTAAAATCGTTACCTTTTGGTCCAAAACCTGCGAACTAGTCGGTTTATCACGTATGTTTATATGTCATAAAACAATGTCACGTATGGTATAGTCCTTATTATTTTAACAATTAAAAATTCTGGTTAGTTAGCAATAACTTTAGTTAGCTAATTTTAATGAAATGTAAATAAATTTTGTAAATATTTTAGTTAATATCTGTTTATATAATTAATTATCAGCTTGTAATGTTATAGCTCATTTTTAACGGGTTGATATTTATACTTTAATGTAACATCCCTTAGATATATTTAAAATTAAATATTATTGTGCAAATTATTGCACAAAATTTATTCATAGAAAATTATTTATTAGTAAACACATAATTTAGAATGTCAAAGAATTTCGAATTTCTTGAATGGATTCCACTAATTGCTATACTGCAGAGCACTACATACACCATGCGTGATAAATTATTTAGATCAATTTTTTAAAAATATTATTTAATTTTCATTATTTGAGAAATCGCGTACTGTACATACGTACGTACATCGGTACAGTATGCAGCGTTCTATGATATTTAAAAAGTTTACATATCTTTGGATGTGAATATCCAATTCCAATTAATAATTTCGTCGTGATCACATCATATTAAATTTTATGCATTTATGCACTTAGGGAACTGGAAATTATCATTGTTACAATTGTTTATAAAAAGTTTACACCAACGCATAAATAATAAACATTTACACATTATTTATGCGTACGATGTAAGAAAGCAGGGTTTTTTTAAAAAGAATTTAAAATTAATAAAAAGAAAAAAAAATAAGAATGTATATACATATATACAGTCTTTTTTTGTTTAATAATAAATTTTAAATATTAAGTTCTTTAGAAAAATCCTACTTTCTTACATTCTTTAACACTTTATAAAAAATTAACCAATTTCAATTTTTTTTTTAAATATTGATATGGGATGTCTTCTTTCTAAAAAATGCGTTTTTATTAAATCAACCCAAGAAGATAATATTTCTTCGGATTCACAAAATAAAAAACAAACAGAATTTCGATACATTGATGGTAGAAGATTTCATAACGTAGAAAATGTTGTGTACCATTTCCCAAATGACGAAGATGAAGCAGATAGATTACATATACAACATTTCTTAATAAGATACATCTGGCAAAGCAATTTTTCGGCTCCTGTTGAGCATATTTTGTCTAAACCAGGTGTCAAAATCCTTGATATTGGGTATGTATGTAAATATTAATATAACTGTAAGTGATTATGCTCGAATGGTGAAAGTAATTTTCAGTAACGGTAACTTATTTAACACCTAATATAGTATACAAATTACACTCCGCTTACTACTGTACTAATCGAGTGTAGACTTGCATATTTATATTAGGAGGTGCAAAATAAGTTACATGAAAATCTTCGCAATCGATAATGTTATCACATAGAACTCAAAAATGCATATTTAATATTTTTAGGTGTGGCGCAGCATCATGGTCATTTGATATTGCAACCACGTAAGTATTATATAAATGAATAATTGTGCATTTTATTTTTACCACATCATTTTTCGACTTTAAAAGTTGGTTTGAAGTTAAGGTTGGGACTATCCCAACCATCATTGTGCCTTGTATATTAGCTTTTCTATTTTGCTTCATAATGCAACTTACCAGATTGCTTTGATCAATGTAAATCTCAAAATAATAAAAGTAAAAAATAGTGCAGTCTTTTAGTCTTAATATTATTTTCTTTATACGTAATGCTTTTTTTTTAGGTATCCATTGTGTAGCGTTATTGGACTAGATATATCTCCATACCAACCAACTCAAATAAAACCTAGAAATTTTGAATTTATTAAGGCAAATGCTTTAGAGGGATTACCATTCGCTGATAACACTTTTGATTTTGTATTTCAACGATTTGTGTTTGTTGGATTCACTATAGAGAAGTGGCCATATGTAATAAGTGACATTGTCAGAGTTTTAAAACCAGGTGGATACGTAGAGGTATGTTTATTAAAGTTGATCTGATGTTTGCTAAAATTTCAAATACCGGTAATTATGTTTATAAATTAGTTGATTTTATTATTATTTTTTTTTTTTTTTAAAAAAAAAGCTATGCGAACCTTCCAATGTATTTGATGGAGGGCCAGCTACTCAGCGCTTATTAAACTATGGTGGTGAGTATTTTAATGATATCTGATAGCCTAATCCTTTTATTTATGTAATGTTCTATTTAATTATTATGAAGAAGCTGAATTGTTTAAAAAGCAAGGCGGTGATATGGATGTATATCAAAAATTAGAAAAATATTTACAAGATCAAGGTTTTTGACTACTTTTTTTTTTTAATTAACTATTATAATTGAAGTTAATACAATCATAGTAATTATTTTTAATCACTATATTTACTCTAAATTAGAGCAATTAGAAAATATTAAAAAAGAGATGAAACAAAGCTATTTTGGTAAAAAGCACAACAATCTAGAACTTAGTAAAGCGGTAATATATTATATAAATTGAATTGCTTTAAAAAAATTCACCTTAAAAAAAAAGTTTAATATAAATATAAAATTAATAGAATACCGGTAATGTAATTAATGGATTAGTTTCTATTAAACCTATTTTAACCAAAACATTGCAAGTTTCTGATGAAGAATATGATGAGTTGGTCAAAACATGCGAAAAAGAACTACTTGATCTTGATACTTACTTTTATATTGTTCGTGCTTATGCGAGCAAAGTTATTGATGATAATAATAATGAATCAATAATTCAAAATAATTTATAATGAAAAATATTGTATATGGTTTATCAGAATTAATTTACAAGTGATTTTTTATTTAATTATAGATGATTAATTTTATTTTGTTCATATTTTCATTTAGATTATTACTGTCACAAACATCCTAAATACTTTATCATATCTAACTATAATATTATGAAATGTCAACGTTAAAATTTCTGGATATAAAATTATTAACACTAAAGTATATGATTATGATAATAATGAATAGAATAGTTAAATAATAATTTAATTGCCAATTCGCCTAAGAAGGATAGAATTCTATATGCGCAAATTACTATGTATTTTATATAGTTCTGAAATTTTCTTTTCCTCTATAGCTAAATATTTTTTTTATTTTGCTAATATATTTTGACTTACTAAATAAAAATATAGAAATGACGTTTTTATATATAATATAATAAAATTATTAAAATTGATCAAGTAGATTATAAGATATTTAAATTTTAAAATTCGCAACTATATAAAATTTTTATATGTTTAGAGGAAAAAAAGATTTCAGAACTATATAAAAGTTATATAAAATATATAGTAATTTGCGCTATAGTAACTATAAAATAATACTATCGTTCTTATATGGATTGCTAATTAAGTATTATTTTAAGATGGATTTTTAAGATAATTATTCTGTAAAAAATACTGAATAAATCAATATAATATTAAATAATAAAATTTCATAATGTCTAGGCCTTACATATGTGAATAGAATCCAAGCTAATATTGATGGTATTTTTGTGTGCCAAAATACTTTCAATAAATCCATCATGCAAAGACAATGATGTTAAATCACTTGAATGACCAATACATATTTGGTCACAGGTCATTTGTTTACTTGGTCATTTGAAAAAGCAAATGACTCGGGCAATCCTAAAAATATATTACACGTGATATATACCTGTGTTGAATAGTTCCAAGAGTATTTTTGGTTATCAGACTATGGCCTATTGATTGTATAAATATCAAAATCGCAAATATAATTTTCGACTTATTTGAGATTGGGACTAAAGAGAATGAATGCGGGAAATTTACTAATTATTGATATCATTATGAAAAAGGTCTTGAATATCTTTAAATTTTTACAGGAAGGTAACCAAATTTCCGGGTCGGATGCGTCGGATCTAGATCGGTGTTTAGCCATAGTTGTTTGCAGGTTCTATAGCAAAATTATCAGCTGTGCATTTTTTACTTAATGAATTGATATGATTTCATTAGCAAAATTTTTTATAATCTTGGGGCAAAATTTATCATTTCCGAACATGATTCCGAGCATTCGGACGTATCCCGACCCGGAATTTTGGTGACCCTTGTTACGGGTTGAGTGGGAGAGCTTCGATTATTAAGTCCGGTTTGCGTCGATCGTGAACAAAAATAGGTTGATAGGAAAGAAATTTACTACGGCAGGGTTAAATCACGTGTGGTATAAAAGAAGCGGTGTATTACGTAGCAGGATTATAGAGTAAATTTTTATACAGAGACAAATTTGTTATCACGGGTTGTTTCTCTTTATTGTTTATTCTTAGCCAAACTTAATACATTGAATTACACTTCAGTACTATGCAACCCAACTGCAAGCAATAATTAATCTTCATACATGCAGAAACCCAGTCTATTTATATCTTTTGGTCTATATTACTTTTGTTTGTAGTTTCTATCACTCGTTAGGGGTTTTAATCAGTCGTTTGGGATTCAATCAGTCGACTGGGATTTAATCAGTCGATTGGGGATCGAATCTGTCGATTGGGAATCACAATACCCCTTCCCCCAAAATGAAAAGACCAAATATATAATAATAATATACATAATACTAACTTAGAAAGGAAAAAATAGAATAAACTATAAATAAAATAAAAGTAAAAATAAAAAAGTTGCTCATAACACCCTCCTGCAAGGTTAGCAGTTCGGTTTCTGTGCCAAGTTTATGTCGATTATATCGATCATGTTGATCATGCGGCCACATCATGTGTGTAACATCCGATTGGCCAATTAAAAATTGAAGTCTCACCATGTAATGATGATCGAATGAATATTAGAATTGCACAAATAACTATTGAAGATTCTTACAAGAAGTAATTCTTGAGTGTATAGAATAAAGTACGTGCAAGACTATAATTGACTAAAGTATGATGAAGCATTGGTATAAGTTTTTTAAAACAAAAGTTTATGAAATTAGGTACGTTAGGCAGTTTGCTTAATTTCAAAAAATGTCTTACGTTTATACCTTGCCTGGTTTGTCTTTTTTTAATATAGAATCTACTTTTCTATTAAATTTACACATGATTTCCAAGGTCGCTTTGGAATTAAAACATTATTTCCAAAATAAAAAAAATATATCGTTTCATGTTAAGTTAAATATGTATACTCATTAATGCAATTGCATTATTTGGGTCAATTTTAATAATTCAACTAAATCTATATGATGTTTCATATTGACTGATTATGAAATAAGTTTCTTAATTCTAATCAAATTAATAATAAAGCTAAAAGTGTTCGTTAGACTATTGTAACGGTTGATTGGGAGAGCGGATAAAACAATATAGGTAATAGTGCCAATTTACACTCCAACTAAAGATGCCTGACGAAATGTTTTTTGCGATGACGAAATGGTTTCGTCATGGTTTCGTCATGACGAAACCTTGACGATTGACGAAACCCACGACGATTGACGAAACCTATGACGAATTGACGAAATCTATGACGAATTGACGAAATCTATGACGAATTGAAGAAACATATGACGAATTGACGAAACCTTGACAAACCTTTAACAATTGATAAACCTTGAAAAATCGATTCAGGAACCCCTTTAGCATAATGATATTGGATACACTAAACCTTAAATTGCTTCAAAAGAATGTTATTTCATTATAAGGTTTCATTGGCTTTTTTCTTTTTTCTCTTTCGCATGTCACGTGTTCAAATTTATATGTCGGGTTGATCCGGAATAGTCAAAATTGTACACGCGTTTATTTTCGTCGATTCCGGACAAATCCGACATATATTCCGAACATCGAAAATACTTGGAAACCAATGTTTAAATCTGGTGCACTAATTAAAAATGACGGGAACGAAATGTTACACATAATGAGCACCAATCTATCGCTGTAGTCTCCAACAACAACACCTTAACTCTAAACTTCTATCTTTACGCGCTTTGTTTATTTACAAAATTTAATTTCCTTTTTTGATTTGTTATTCGTAAATAAGTAAAATCACGATGGATAACGAGAATGTAATGGATATCTTAATATGTATATATTGTTATCCAACCTATATTGATTCTCTATCGCTGCTATTAATTATGCATTATCGCCTGCTCTGTTAAAACATCGTTTTTAGCTCTTATCGTTATTGACCGCGACTTTCCTATGGAATTGCCTAAAAGGTTAATTAGGTTATATTCTTTTCTATATTAGACCCTTTTACGGGTTATTAAAACACTTCTTAATTTTTATAAACGCGGTAATTAACTCTATCTTGTATGAATATAACTCATCAGGTTTCGTCATAGGTTTCGTCAATTCGTCATAGGTTTCGTCAATTCGTCATAGGTTTCGTCAATTCGTCATAGATTTCGTCAATCGTCAGGGGTTTCGTCAATCGTCAATTCGTCAATTGGAAGTCACCTGACGAAATGGTTTCGTCATTCGTCAATGACGAATGATTCGTCATTCGTCAGGCATCTTTAACTCCAACCGTGTACGGTGAGAGAGATATAAATATATCAATATATAGGTCACGTGGGGTATGATAAAGGTCGAATATGCAATACATGGAGACCTAATGGATGATCTATCACTAAATCACCACAATAGAATAAAGACGCTGACGCCGGTGATGCTAATATGGGGATATCAATAAAATGATATCAATAAGAATAATACAGTACATTCTAATCTGTACTTTAATTTTTTTTTGTTATATTTATTTAGGTCATAATTATAGTTTATAAATACAATGTTTATAGTGGTAGTGGTTAGAAATGCTCGCATAACTTAATTGTTTATTGTAAATTAATGTACTTATTACGAAAGAATAATATATACATTGTAAAATATGAATTAAAGTAGCTATTGTGAATCAAATTAATGTGTTGTAAGACTATAATACGCGTCTTCAGAATGTATTAACTAATTTTTTGAAAATAATAAATTCTCGTCCGGGTATGGCCGATACTTTATCTGGGGTACGATCAACATTTTTTGCCGGACTGTTTTAACAATCGATAAAAATAACCTTCTGCCATGCTATATTTTACAAAATACATACTAGAATTAACTCGCATTATCTATTTGTATCCGCTTTCTTGCGATTTACATTGGTACAAATTATAGTATCTAATCTGAACATGTGATATGCCTGCAAATCGGATCTAGAATCATGTAACGTAAACATAATACTACATTACTACATATTAATACATGTTGTTATAAAACTAGATTACTACATATTACTACATATAGTAGGTAATTATTACAATTAAAGTTTAAAAAAGACTATGAAATAATATATGTAGTAAATATAATTGTAGTCTTTAGCTGTTTACGACGCCAATCATTAGGTTTGGATATGTTAAAGCGTACTTGGGTTATTGATTATAGATATGAATCTGGGTTTATAGATCGTAGTGATTCGAGTGTTACGTAACATTAGTCTAGACTTTTTAGGAAGTGTTAGTCTGAATTTATAAGTTTCCTAATATAGTTGTCGTTACTGTGTATTAATTTCTAAATTTAGTCATTTATCGATTATAGCAAAATTACAATATCGAGGAAGATCATAGGATGTTTCTTCAATGAGAATGTATATAAATACTAGTCTTCCCCGATGTTAGAGTAGAAGATGTATGCCCTTTGAACGCTTCTCCTAATAAAAAGATTTCTTCCCACTAGTAAATTGCTTGTCTTAATGCGCATTTATCATGGATAAATAATAATCGTCGGAATCTTGAGTTTAATCTCGATAACCAGTGTCGCTTATAAAGTGTGACCATGACTTGAAATCCAACACTTATTTTCGGTTACTATTCAAGCAGCCTAAACCATCTGATAGTAACACGGGTTTTGTTTTAGTAGCAAACACTGCTTTGCCTTACTCTAAATCAGCCTGTTTATCTTTTTACCTATATAATTTAATAAAACTCATATTGATCTACCAATTTATATATTTTTCCCTAGAGGTTTTTACTTCTAGTACCATAATATTAATGACAAATTTCAAATTAAATTATTTGATTGGCTATAATCACATGTGGATTAGAGGCTAGACTCGAGTCAAATCGTAGCTTAAAAAACATAGTCTTAACTTGAATTAATTCGAGTCAAGACTATGTTTTTTAGGCTACGAGTTGACTCGAGTCCAGTCTCTAATGTGGATCTACAAATTTATATACCAATCAGACGAACTTCTGTTTATGATTAGTGACAGTTTCATGCATGCGTATGATTCCGAATCATGCATTTTGTCCAATCAAAATTTTAGGTCAGGTCAAAATACTGACAAACAAGATCAAAATCCTACAAAATAGTTCAAATTATGTTAGTGTTAACTTTGTTCAGGATACTGATTGTCAGGATATTAATCCAAAAGATCCAAAATTTTATATAGAAAACCAGAAAAACTAATATATAGCTAACCCAAAAATCAAATCATTAGCCAATATGTAAACTCTGCCGTTTTTGAAGTAATGTCTTAAGACAGCACTATTGTTCCAGAAGCAGCTTTCGGAACATTTATTATTACGATTAATTTGTTTGTAAAATAACGATTTGAGGCATTAAACTAAACTGTTAATTATCTCAAACAAACTAATTAAACCAAATCGTATCATACCTGTTCACATATAGCCAGTGTCGCGGTTCATTTTGTGACCCGGGATTTCGTGGGATCTGAAACATGACGTGATTGTTGATTTGCATAATGCAGGAAATTAATTAATATGTAGTGTAGAGTCTAATTCGTGTAACATGATAATTATATATCCGGAGATAATCTTGTAAAAAAAAGTTTGTCTTTAGTAAATATGACTTTATAAATACTAATGGTCATCGTTGCAGTAATGAAGGTGACGAGTTGCGATACTCCAATTCGATCGTATAGCCAAGAGGGTGAAATTCTTTAAGAGAAAGCCTTCAAATTCATGATTAACCAGAAATCACAATGACACTAGAGATGTTAAATGGTTAGGATGAAACCATATTGACTCAAATTGGAACTAAATTCTTTATTTTTAGTCAAAAACGTAGAGCATGTCGGTTTATTGCGTCTGTTTATACATCATAAAGCTAAATCTACATATAAACTAGTTTGTATAGTATCTGTTACATAATTTATATATTTAATCATAAATAATGCCACTTATGTAAGAATCTTATTATTTTAACAATGAAAATTCTTGCTTGTTAACGAAATAGTTAATAAATTTTATTAACAATTTCATACGGTTAGTTAAAATCTTTTATGCAGTTTATTATCAGCTGTAATGATATAGCTCGTTTTTAATGGGGTAATATTTATACTTTAATGTAACATCCATTTCGTATTTTTAATTAAATGCTCTGTGTAAATTATTGAACAAAATTTATACGCAAGTAATTCTTTATTAGTAAACACATAATTTGGAATGGTGGAAGGTTTCAAATATCTTGGGTAGATTCCACTGGTTGCTATACCACAACGCGCTGCATACGTGATAGCATGTGAGTTTTAATTTTGAATTTTTCACTATTTAAAAATCGTGTATACCAGTATAGTATGCAGCTTTCTGCGATATATAAAATGGTTATATAACTTTGTATACGAATATGTACCCAATTCCAATTAATATAAATTTTGTCTAGATCACATCATACTAAATTTTATGCATTATGTACGTACAACATTGGAAATTGTCATTGTCACAATTGTTAAATAATAAATAAACATTTACACATCAGATATGATTTTCTAAAAAAAATCTATTATTAAAATATTTGTTATTAAAATCTTTGCTGTTATAAAAAAAAATAATATGTGTGCGTATTACGTATACATAATCACTTTTTTTTTTTGTTTTTTTTTTCTTAACAAATTTTAAATATTAAATTCTTTTAGAAGAATCCTACTTTCTTACATTCTTTAACACTGTCAAAAACCAACCAATTCCTATTTCTTTAAATATTGATATGGATATGGGATGCCTTCTTTCTAAAAGATGCACTTTTATTAAATCCAGTCAAGAAGACGATTCTTTGGATTCACAAAGTAAAAAACAAACAGAATTTCAATACATAGACGGTAGAAGATTTCATAACGCAAAAAACGTTGTATACCATTTACCAATTGACGAAGATGAAATAGATAGATTACATATACAACATTTCTTAATACGATACATCTGGCAAAGCAATTTTTCTGCTCCTGTCGAGCATAATTTGTCTAAACCAGGTGCAAGAATCCTTGATATTGGGTATGTGTATAAATATTATTATGGGTGAAAATAATTTATAGTTGTCCGACATATCTTATGATTTTCATGTAACTTATTCGACACTCCTTTAATATGTAAATTCACACTCCCTCTTACGAGGTGAGCATATTTATATTAGGAGGTAGCCAAATAAGTTGCTTTACAATGGATACTGCGCTAGATATGCCTCGGCAGCAAAGGTCTTTTTCGATTTTTAACAGCTGCCCTACCTTGCTTAGCGCGTTGAGAGTGCATCAAATGTAGCCCAAGTTGCATAAGGAGAGCATCTTCCTGCGTTGCGAATACAATGTAAATTTCTAATTATGCTATAGAATTGGAAATTTTGCTTTGTATTCGCAACGCAGGAAGATGCTCTCCTTATGCAAACCCGAGTTACACTTGACGCACTCCCAACGCACTCTCGACGCACTAAATAAGGTAGTGCAGCTGTTAAAAATCAAAAAGACCTCTGCTGCCTTCAGCAGCGTCATAAGCGCATTATCTTGGTGAATAAAATTATCCTATAGATCATTTATAAACTCAAAATAAATTATTTGTTGTCTAAAAAATTTTAGCATTAACATATTAATATTTTTTTATAGGTGTGGGCCAGCATCGTGGTCATTTGATATTGCAACTACGTAAGTATTATCCAAATGAATAATTAAGTATTTTATTTTTACCGCACTATTTTTCGATTTCCATATTTGGATGAGTACCTAAAATTAAAAATTGGGTTGAAATTAAGGTTTTAGACACATATTGTAAGTTACTATTTCGACATTCTCCAATTTATCTTTGTATCATAAAATTTATTATCAGATTGGTTAATTCTCCAAATAAGGAAAGTATAAAATCATGCGTTCTTTTAGCTCTTAACCTTATTTTCTTTATTTGTAATGTATTTCTTAGGTATCCGTTGAGTCAAGTTATTGGATTAGACATATCTTCATACCAGCCAAATCAGATAAAACCTGGAAATTTTGAATTTATTAGGGCAGATGCTCAAAAAGGATTACCATTCGATGATAACACTTTTGATTTTGTATTTCAACGATTTTTGTTTTTTGGATATACTAAAGAGAAGTGGTCATATGTAATAAATGAGATTGTCAGAGTCTTAAAACCAGGTGGATTCTTAGAGGTATGCTTATTGAAAATTAATATGAAGTATATTATGATTTTAAATAATTATGCTTTTGAATCTTTTTAAATATTTGATTTTTTTTTTTTAAAAAAAAAAGTTATCTGAACCCTCCAATATAATTGATGGAGGGCCAGCTACTCAGTGTTTATGGAATTATGGTGGTGCGTATTTTAATTTTCTCTGATAGTCTGATCCTTTTATTTACATAATGTTCTATATTATAAAGAAGCTGAATTATTAAAAAAGCGAGGCGGTGATTTTGATGCATATCAAAAATTAGAGAAATATTTACAAGAGCAAGGTTTTTACTCTTTTTCTAATTACCTTTTATGATTGACCGGTAAATTATTTTGGTAAATGAACTTATCATAATTTAATAAAAATTATATGCATTCTAAACTAGGGAAATTGGAAAAGTTAAAAAAAGAGGTGAAAAAAAGCTATTTTGGTAAAAAGCACAACAATCTCGAGCTTAGTAAAGTGGTAATATATAATATAAACTGTGTTGTTTTAAAAAAAAAATTCTTCTTAAAAAAATTTTTAATATTATATAAAATTAACAGAATACCGGTAATGTAATTAACGCATTATTTTCTCTTAAGCCTTTTTTAACCAAAACATTGCAAGTTTCTGATGAAGAATATGATGAGTTGGTCAAAACATGCGAAAAAGAACTATTTGAGCTTGACTCTTATTATTATTTGGTTCGTGCTTATGCGAGCAAAGTTACAGATAATAATAGTAACGAATCAATAATTCAAAGTAATTTATAATGAAAATACTGTATTTGATTTTATTGATACTGTCACAAAACACAATTTGTGACATTAAAAAAATTCAATTATTTTTTATTTTTGAAAATTTTTATAGAGATCGTTTTCCCTATTTTTCCTGTTTATGTAGTGATTTACATATGTTTATCTAAGCAATATAGCACGTTTAACGTGCTATCACGTCAAACGTGCAGTGGCGGAGAATTTTGTGGCTTCGAGATTATGTGGAAACACGTTCAACGTGATGGGCTTAAAATTATTATTTTTGTATCACATTAGGTGGCGGGTTGCACATTTAACGTGCTAACGCGTCCAAGTGTAGTATAATTAACCTAAATGTATATAAGCACCCATTTTTTTGAGCTTAATAAAGCAGAATTTTCTCCTCGATTTTTAATAAAAATAAAAGGAAGTAAGCTTAAGTTGTGCTGAAGAGTCCTTTTGCGTATTTTTTTTTTAAAATCGAAAGTCTTTTTCCCGTTGTAGTTTATTTTTCGTGTCATTATAAAAGTCGTCCCGAGATTCTTTTCCCAATCTCGTTGTTATCTGTCCCGTTAACCCTGTACTGTTACAAACTAAAGTCGTATAATTCTTCGTAACTATTAGAGTTAAATCGGTTAAATATTCATCTCTCCCGAAATAATAGTTACATTTGGTGCCGATTGTGTGGATCACACAGTGTAGTGATCCTATTGCTTTAGTATCTCATAGGTTTTCCCTTAATATTCGGTCGTTATTCTGTAATTTCTTTTTAGTTATACTATATTAAAGTTATATTTTAGAATATCCCGTTTTTAGCAGAATTTCATGTCGAATCATATAGAGTAAAAATCCCGTAGTCATCTCATACTTACCCGTAGTGTTTCCATAATTTTTATAATGTTTGATCCCAATCTACCTACCTTTTCATCCGACCTGATTTATCAACTTGCACAACATATTCAACAATTGCAAACATCATCCTCCCCGAATCCATTTGTGCCTCACCAACCTCTAAAGAAAAGCTTCCAATACCATAATGAAGTATACTGTGAAACTTCTTTCCCGAATCCTATTATCCATCCCCAGTCTCTGCAGCAACAACTCTTCCAAGATCCGCAACAATATAGTAGATCTCAACCTACCCATAGGAAATTATGTTTCCATTGTAGAAGAGCAAGCCATCCCATTCTCGAATGCCCAGACATAAAACGTCTAGGTCAAAAATGTAATACCCTCCCTAAAACACTTACATCAGAACAGCTTGAGGAGTTCAATGAAATAATAAATGAAAGTCTTTGTGACCCCATCGATGATAAGCAAATTCCAAAAGTCCTAGAATTACATTAAAATTAATAGAAAATATAATAAAAGTCGATAACAATAAAGGAACAGAAGAAATAGTACACTCACCTTTATACATTCAAGTGCCCCCTGAGGAAGACCAAACAACAAAGCTCCAACAGAAATCACCCACTGTAACGAAAGTATTCAATGCATACTATATCCCTGACTACCCCTTGGAAGAAATATTCAACTGTGCTGAGTTTGAACCTGAAGAAGAAAAGGTTGTCTTCGAACTTCTCCAAAATTTAGTGGCTGAACTTGATACCCTTGTACAAGAATTAGCTCCTAAAGAAATCGAACCAATCCGAGAAATTAAAGCTGAACAGGATGAATATAGGCAACCCATCTATAATCGAAAAGCTCCAGAGATGAAAAGTGCAATGGAATAAACCTGAAGGTGAAGTTGAAAAGGATGAACCAAAGGAGTACAAAGTTGGAATGGATCAAGACGAGGATGAAAAGAAGAAAGGAATTTACTGTATAAGAAGAATTATCAAGCTTTTGAAATCATTAAAAAAACTGCTAAGATGGATCACATGGACGAAACTTTTGACTCCAGCCTTGAAAATAGCATCAATGTTGAAAATGAACCCCCATGGAATTATCAGAGGCCTGCTAAAATGGATAGTAAAAGGAAGTTGGATAAATTGGAGAAAGTGAACCCAAAAGAGAAAATTGTAGATGGCAGAACTTTAGGTGGAAGTGATTGCGAGACCTTAGTAGAGAATGATAATGAAGTTGAAGAGCACCTGAAAGAAGAAGCTTCGAATTATACCTGTGAAGAATTGATGAGGAAAGTTAGTGAATTCAAAAGACTTTTAGAGAAGAAAAAGAATCTACTGAAAGTGAACTTACCAAATGCCATTCACATAGGCTAGAAGTTCGAATGGATGAAAATAAATATCCAGTCGTCGCAAGTCAGCTGAATTAGGTAATGTGACTAGAAAGTTTATGACTGGTAATTGTTATCTTAACGGAATGAATCTTGAGGAACAATATGATTTTGAATCGTGCTCTCAGAATGGTGTGAGGATAGATAAAAGTGAAGGAACGGCATTTGAATTGGATTTGAAACCAATCAAAAGTGGGTTTCTTGATCATATAAAGTCAGTAATTGAGACTAAAATTGAAAATAATAATATGTGGTTTAAGAATCAATTTGATGGATCAATGGTAAAGATTAAAGAGAGTGTGAATAAAAGTATATTTGTCGCACATAGAATAGATAGCAATAAAGAAAAGGAAGTAGAAAAGGGTAAGAGAATAGGTAGAAATAGTAAAATATACCAGAGAAATCAAGGGTTCGAATACTTACCAATGAATCGGCTATTCACTCAAATCTTTGATCCCGGAGGAGATTTTCGTTTTGCATTCATACTAAAGTTACCTTATAGTAGGGGTTGGAAGTCAGGCGAAGGAGTATGTCACAAATCACAATTTGTGACATTAAAAAAATTCAATTATTTTTTATTTTTGAAAATTTTTATAGAGATCGTTTTCCCTATTTTTCCTGTTTATGTAGTGATTTACATATGTTTATCTAAGCAATATAGCACGTTTAACGTGCTATCACGTCAAACGTGCAGTGGCGGAGAATTTTGTGGCTTCGAGATTATGTGGAAACACGTTCAACGTGATGGGCTTAAAACTATTATTTTTGTATCACATTAGGTGGCGAGTTGCACGTTTAACGTGCTAACACGTCCAATGTGTAGTATAATTAACCTAAATGTATATAAGCACCCATTTTTTTTGAGTTTAATAAAGCAGAATTTTCTCCTCGATTTTTAATAAAAATAAAAGGAAGTAAGCTTAAATTGTGCTGAAGAGTCCTTTTGCGTATTTTTTTTTAAAATCGAAAGTCTTTTTCCCCGTTGTAGTTTATTTTTCATGTCATTATAAAAGCCGTCCCGAGATTCTTTTCCCAATCTCGTTGTTATCTGTCCCGTTAACCCTGTACTGTTACAAACTAAAGTCGTATAATTCTTCGTAACTATTAGAGTTAAATCGGTTAAATATTCATCTCTCCCGAAATAATAGTTACAATACGTATAGGAATTAATATGTATGTTGACATGTGATTTAGATTTAACTACAGTTCTATTTTATTCATATTTTTAGTTAAATTATTGCTATCACAACCTTCTTAAATACTTTATAATATTTATCTCTAATACAGTATTATGAATAGTCAACACTAAATTTTTAAGCATAAAATTATTAACACTCGCATATGATTATGATTAATGATGAATAGAATAATTAAATAAAAAATTAAGTATTATTTTAAGATAAATTTTCTATCTAAATACTAAATAAATTACCGTAATTTACGGCAAATAGTACCGCCTGTTAGTATACCCCCACGATTTGTACCTGGGATTAATCAAGTGTGTGTCATAGACCTATTTGTAAAATACCCAGGTATATATATATTTTTAACTTACGTTAAGTTATAATCCTATTGAATGATTGGTCAATCTTATTACATTTAAAGTTGGTGCTATGCGGTACACATGTGACAAGTCGATCGGGTATGTACTTACGTGTTGATCGAATTTCATGATTAGTGATGTGCCATTTATATGATGTCTGAATTTTTTTAGCGTACAGTACGTACAGTACGAACAGTACGTATGGTTGTATAGTGTGTATAGTATGTGAAATACGTTTAGTACGCATATGATATATAAACTGTCTATACAAAATTTTGCAAGGGATAAATTTGCTTAGAAATAAAAGTCAGTTTCATAAGGGAAAATTTAAGATATGAATAGTTATATGATTTGTTCTAGAATATTCAAAAAAATTTTTTGCATCTACCCCTTTTAAGGCGCGATTCTGCGTCACTATTTGAGATTATGTCATGCTTTTTTTTTTAATAATCTTTTTATATAATAGTTATCTTTTTATATAATAGTTATATAGCAAATAATCTTTTTATATAATAGTTATATAGCAAATAATCTTTTTATATAATAGTTATATAGCAAATAATCTTTTTATATAATAGTTATATAACAAATAGTTATATAGCTATATTAATATTACTAATATAAAATTTAAATTAAAAAAATATTAAAAATTATACAGAATTGCGAGAAAATCATTTTTTGTTAAGAGCCCAATACGTGTTGCCTTAGTAAAATCTCGAGTTAGAAATAGAGCTTCTACAAGTAGATAAAGTGTATAACAGCCTGTTATGAGTAGGATCGTCCTATTTACTATTACTAGGCTAATGCGTAGCATTATATGTCCGGAGCTCATCATATAATGTTCATCATATTACACAAACGCATTAATATGCATAAGTTGGTAACATTAAAAGCACAAATATAGACACGCGTGCGGACAGACAAAAAATTTCCAAATTCCATTTCTGATAAGATTTATATCATATAAGGTGAGTATGGGTATTATGGCGCAGCTAACTTTTATGGCCGGTATCACATGATCTAAGGATCAGAATCGAACGTTTTTGGCATCATTCGATTCGTCTCAATTAGACGAGTTGAATGGTACCAATTTCATTTTATTTTAACCACCACTTCACAAGTTACAAGCAATAAAAGATTAAATTTTAAAAGACTTCTATTATGACGCAATAAGTTTTTTTTACAAATGACTATTAGTAAAAAATTATCCGATTTTTATGAAAATTTAGAGGTAAGTAGAATTTCTTATGACAAAGAAAATTGTCTTAATAACGAAGGTCGATTTACTTAATAAAAAAAGCCACTACCAACATTCTACGATTAGGTTTTTATTAAAGCTTAAAAATCAAAAATTTTATTTATTTATTTAGACATCAATATTTTGTGACCCAGTGATCAGAATCGGATAATTTTACTACCATTCGATTTGTCTCATCGAGACGAATCGAATGGTAGTAAAATCATCCGATTCTGATCACTGGATCACAAGATATCACGTGTGCGTCATAATTGGTAGTGCGCCATAATACCCATATCCACCTTATATGCAAGTATATCAAAAAAGTAAAATTTGTCAAGATTTTTACAATTGAAGCACATCAGGAAGGTAATTTTTGTACCACTTCGCATAGAAAATTAGGGTCCGTCGCTACGCTCCGGCCAATATGATCTGTGATAAAGTTTATTAATTTAGTAATCCATGTAATACGAATATGCATGAATGTTACACAAAATTTTGGTTGTAACTTTTTTGTTATGAACACAAGTCGGGTCTTTTTGAAGCAAAATCGGGTTACATTTGAACCACAACTGGGTTTTTGAACCAAGATCGGGTTCAAATGCACAAAATTTTGGTTGTAACTTTTTTGTTATGAACACAAGTCGGGTCTTTTTGAAGCAAAATCGGGTTACATTTGAACCACAACTGGGTTTTTGAACCAAGATCGGGTTCAAATGAACCAAAATCGGGTTAATGACCTAGGATCGAGTCATTTGACCCAATATCGGGTTCAAATGAACCAAGATCGGGTTCAAGAACCAAGATCGGGTTCATTTGAA
>QKWP01000792.1:45720-58756 GCA_003550325.1 Gigaspora rosea
AAAAAAAAAAGAAAAAAACCGATACATATAAAAAAAACATATCTGATATGTGAATCTGTGTAACCTGTAGTGCATTTTATAGTTATAGAATTGCAAAACGAATACAGTACAAAGTAGTATACTATACCATTATGATTTTGGTGGCCTAAATCAAATGACTCTGATTGGTTTATTATAATTTGAGGGATCTACAAAAAAAGGTCCAATTCCACAAATTAGCCGATATGATGAGTAGGATCGTCCTATTCACGTGTACTATTATAATATGATCTGTGATAAAGTTTATTAATTTAGTAATCCGTGTAACAAGAATATGCATGAATGTTACACAAATTTTGTTTGTAACTTTTTTGTTATGAACACGAGTTGGGTCTTTTTGAAGCAAAATCGGGTTACATTTGAACCACAACTGGGTTTTTGAACCAAGATCGGGTTCAAATGAACCAAAACCGGGTTCAGGAACCAGGATTGGGTTATTTGACCCAAGATCGGGTTCAAATGAACCAAGATCGGGTTCAATTGAACCAAGATCGGGTTCATTTGAACCAAGATCGGGTTCATTTAACCTATTTTGAGCCTTAATAAAAAAAAAATTAAAACCACTAGCCCGCGGCAACGCCCGGGCCCTAACACTAGTACTGTACTATACGCGGCACATCACTAGTCATGATCGAATTAATGCATAATCCATATCGGGTGATGCAAAGTTAAAATAATGATTGCATAATCAGTGACGCAAATGTGTATTAGTAATTAATATATAAGGCATAGATCCTAAGGGGGAAGTGCTGAACTTTGTGACTACAAACTTGCGCGCTCGTAATATCTTTACCTTCTTTGTAAATAAACTGAGTCTGTGTGAACATATTAGTCGAACTTTTACGGTACGTCAGTCATCGTATAAGCCAAGCGAGTGAAGCTTGTGCTAGTAACGCTTAACGAATACATAGTAGTCTGAGTGACTACGTGACATATACACTTACATAAACTCCCCTACATAAAATACCCTCCACCTGACAAAATACCCACCGGGTACTAATCAAGATTTTGCCCCTAGGAATGTAGGAGACCCGGGTGCTATTAGTGTATGAGGCCTAACATGTGTGATTAGATCCAAACTAATGTTAACAGTATTTTGTGTGTCAAAATACTTTCCGTAAATCCATCGTACCAAAGCAGTGATGTTAAATGACTTGGAATGACCAATACTTGGTCACAGGTCATTTGGCCACTTGGTTATTTGAAAAAGCAAATCACCTCAAACAACTCGGGGTATCCTCAAAAGATATATACCTGTGTTTGGTGATGGGCAAATCCCGATTTTTTTAAAAACCCCGCGCGGGATTCGCGGGATTCGCGGGATCGAGTAGAGTTTCCGAATTTTTCATGATTAATAAATATATATATATCATCACTAGGAATGTAATTTCTCGTTAAAATAATAATCATTTCTTATAAATCTTACTGCATTTATTACAAATATAGATTTTGCCTACTTTGAATCTTATAATTATTAAATATATCAATTCAACTTCGTCTTAATTTTATCAATTTGTTTTTTAAAATACTATTATATTTAAAAATTATAATGGTAACAAAGCGATCAAATTATATAAGCGTATAAAAATTTATAAGTAATCAGGTGCATAACAAGGTATAAATGTGCCAAATTTATAAGCAACAAAGGTTATATACATACAAAAATTCATAAACGACTCATAAGAAAATAATCGGGCTTATAATTTCTGACTCAATAATAATCAATAACAGATAATAGACTCCCACTTTATAATAATGACAATTTAAAAATATATTTCAATATACAGTTTGCGCATACGTACGTATATATGTGGAACGAGAAACAAAACAAGCGTGCATAATATTTTTATTTACATCAAATACTAATTAGGAATTGGCCCACTTATGTTAAAGCAGGCCGGATAATTTGTTAATGCGGGCCAGATGATATGCTAACGCAGGCCAGATTAAAAATCCCGCGCGGAATCATGCGCGGATCCCGCGCGTTGCCCATCACTACCTGTGTTTTAGTGCTCAGGATTAGGAGAATGATATGGATGAGAATGTGACGGTTTAGTTTTGGGCATTACATAAGCCATGCGGAATGAGTCTTTTACTAAGGATTCGGGATTAATGATAGTTGGACTTTACTTCTGATTTCAAAATTAGTGAGACAACGTGAAAAATTTTGTTGATCCGCAGTAAATTTTCGGTAATTTCATTTACCGAAAATTTTATAGTTTTTCGATAATATAATTTTGGCCGAAATTATTATCACGGTATTGATTGTTTTGATTTTCGGACTGATCCGGGATGTTTTGTAACAAAACTTCCCGGATCAGTCCGAAAATCAAAACAATCAATACCGTNGGTATTGATTGTTTTGATTTTCGGACTGATCCGGGATGTTTTGTAACAAAACTTCCCGGATCAGTCCGAAAATCAAAACAATCAATACCGTGATAATAATTTCGGCCAAAATTATATTATCGAAAAACTATAAAATTTTCGGTAAATGAAATTACCGAAAATTTACTGCGGATCAACAAAATTTTTCACGTTGTCCCACTAATTTTGAAATCAGCAGTAAAGAAAGCATGCATAAATTATTCCTTTAACCCATAACTCCTATCTTCCTCCCACACTTCATTATTCTTTTATTATTCTTGTTGTTCTCTCCATTTTATCAATCAAAAGACTATATTTATACATTTATGATTTTACTCGATTTAGATATAGTAAATTATTAATCAGAAAAATTAAGTAATGACTATATGATAATACCAGTGTAAGACGAGGTTCAGTCGGTCAATCATTCCGCAGAATTAGGTCACCAACTGACAGAATTCACAGAATGAAATCAGAAGAGACATGTTAGATTTGGCTGAGTGGTTAATAAATGTGACAGATTAAAAATGAAATCAGATTAAAATGAAATTTTTCTATTTTTTAAGCAAAATTTTAAAATTTTTAGGGGACATTTTTGGGGATTTTTTTAGCATTAGGGTTAGGGTTTAGGGTTAGGGTTATTAATAACGAGTATATATGGGTTTTATAAGCTTTAAAGGTGAGCAAGAGAGGTCCCCAGTTTCATTTTAATCTGATTTCATTTTAATCTGCCACAATAAATGAATATGGTTTATAATATATTTATGACTTAGGTACTTTATTATTTAGGAAAACAGGTGTTATCCTTCCCAAAGTGTCAAAAGGTCCTTTATTTATTATTGTTAATTCAGTATTTATATTTGCAGGGATCATCTATATTACTAGTATTATCAATATAGCCCTGATTAATCTTATATCCAATATCATTAATATCCTCTATTTTACCAAAAATATTCTAATCACCCAGATATCCTTATTCTGACTTATCTCGAATATCAGCCAGATCGGGCTTTTTGGAATTTCTGGCTAGTAATTCAATTTGGATTTCCCAAGATCACATGGGTATGTGTCAGTTTTAGTTCATGTTTTCAGTCTCACATTTCTCCCTAGCTTATTTTATACCTCCCAGTTATAAAATTTGGTAACATATAGTTTGGAAATCAGAGCTTTACTGTATAATTGGGTGTTAATATTGGGATTATAATCATTCAGTTTATTTCTCGTAGCTCTTTCTCTCTACTTTTTGGTAAAGGCTTTCCTCCAGGATTAAAGATTTGAGTTCATAACCAGCATATTGGTAAGTATCAAAGAATTTCTATTTTTTTGTAGATAATTTTCTTGAATTAAATTGTTTTTTTATCTACTGTTCACAGGCTATTCTGATATCTCTTATGGCAGGTTCTTTGTATTTCTTATTTTTAGCACAAATTTCAGATAGTTTAGTTCTCTTTTGTTGTGATTTTAAGGTTGATATGTTTTTAGTATTGATTCAAGTAAGTTTAACTAAATGTGGAGAATGCCAATAACTAGTATAAATAATAATATATCATCTGCCATATTAATATTCCTACTGTTCTGCAATTAAAGCATGATAGCTGCCGTATAAGCACCTGCCCAGGCCAATCAGCTATAATAGGAATAATTAAATTAGTTAAATAGTTATTTTAATAAATTATTTTCATAACATGCTATAAAGCACTAATATACGAATTACGTCTTTGAGTTTAATTCAAAAAAGTCCAAGAGAATTGTGTCTTTCATTTTACACTCTTCTCGTCATTCTTGTATATGGGCATCATAATTGTGAAGAGTCAAATTTCGAGCTTTTTGTCTAATGATGTTTTGTAATAGAACTGATCATTAAAAGTTTTAGCCGTTTTGTTCTATATACCGTATTTACCTAAAATAACGCACAGGGATGAAATTACGAATTTTGGCCTAAATTAAGCTTAATTTGGGCCGAACCTCAAAATAACGACCCTGTGTATTATTTCAGGTAAATACGGTAATAATGATCTAAAATATTATAAATATTTTTGAAATCAATTAGTTAGGATTATAAATTGATGTACATGGAATAGCAGTTGTGTTAATATAATTTAACAACAAGGTCATCAAATGAGCCACGGTTGATGTTGAACAAGTATTAGGCATCTGTTTGAAATGAATGTTATAATAATCATCAACATTAAATGTTAATGCTTTTTACTCATTATTCTTTAGATATGATTCTATTATAGACAAATGGTTATCAGCGATTTCTGTCTTTTTTTTGCCCAAGTGTCTTCTCAAAATCATTATACCTGCTTGTGAGAGAGCGTCTATAGCTTCTGCAGAAACCCTTCATCAAATCTAAGAAATATCTTCTTTGAATGCTATTAGTTTAGAATTCTGATTACTACAAATTATATAACATTCTACTGCTAATCTCTTATCAAGATTATCTAAATACTTATCTCTTTTTTTATCCAGAAGAGTTGCAATATAAATTAAAAAAAAACTTAGTCGAGAATCTTTAGTTTCTATCTCTTCTCGCAGTTTTTTAAAACTATAAATGACCGGTTTTTGTTCAACTTTTTTCAATTGTACAGAAGCTAGGTTAAAATATTAACCCTCTTGGTCCATGAAAGACGACCATCACCTGTTTCTGATTTATTTTTTAAATCCCAGAGTGGTATAAACTAATTCTGATTCCAACACATTAAATAATATTGATAGCCAAAAATTACTCAAATTCTTTCTTTTTAGTTTCAGTTTTTCTTTCTAAATATGCCATTTCTTAAATTTGCACAAAAAAGAAACTTAATTCACTGTTCTTATTTTCAGCAATTGACCTAAGTTGAGAAAAGGAAAAGATAGGTGGATTTCTGTCTATTATTTCTCTCTTAAAGATAATATTGGTTAGTAATGAAATACTTTCACACAAAAAAAAACTATTTTGACATCTTTTTAGCATGTTCTTTAAAAGTATTTGCTCCATTCACCACAATCGTGTTATAACAACTAATACACATATACTCATCCTTATAATCTCTATAGTAAGAAGCCAGAGTTCATTTTCTTCCACCTTGATCAACAGGTTGTCTGTTATTTTTTCCATTTTTCCTTGAAGTACCCTTGCAGATCTTCATTATGCACTGCTTGCTCGAACTGTGGGTTAAACTAGCTTTCATTTCTTATAAATTTCCTATAAAACCTGTTTCAAATAAAACTTTTTAAATTGAGTAATCATTTTGGATTAATTTTAATATTAAACGGGCACTTAAAGATCTTTTACTAGCTTTCATTTTAGAATAAACTTATTTGGTGAATTTCAAAAAATCATGAGAAAAAGAAGTACTTAAACTGTATAAAAAGTTAAAAAAAATTTTTAATTAAATTGACTAAGCCACTGATGATCATTGCTAAATTTAGGCTTGTCCACTTTCTCCATCGATAATACCTTGATTTTTGGATTTTCTACAAACATGACCATCAAAGGTTTTTGTTCTTTGGCAATTTGTTTAATGTTCTCTTTGGTGGCATCATTGAATTATCAACAATTTAACAAGAACCAAAAAATTTATATAAGATAATGCTTGAAAATTTGAACGAAAGGTTATTGTAAATATAATATTTGTAATAACAATTACGTAATTTGTGACTACATTAATTTCAAAATTTTTCTGATTTCATGAAATGAGGATCCTCAAGCATTCATTTTCCGATTCAAATTCCTACTTATTTTCAAATATGTCATTTTTTAACTTTAAAACCCCTAATGGATTTATTTAAATAGACTATTCAGATTCATAGCTATATATCTCTTATTTAATTTCATTCTTGCTAACTTAATTTTCGATTGTTGTTGTTTTGATCGTCACGTTACACCTGATCTTGCATCCTGATTGGCTAATATTGAAACTTGGGGGAAATAGTATCCGGCATGCATTATTTCCAAATAAGGAATCAATATCACGCGTTTGAAAAAAAAATCAGTTATATAATTTTTTTTTCCCATCGTCAACGTTAATTTCTTAATTTTCATCATTTCTACTTTTCTTGCCCTCCCTTTATTTTATTTTATACCTTATACACTGTTTTTAGTATACGCTGTTTTTATTATACCGGTATACCGTTTATTTATTTATTTATTTATAGTAGTTTAGTGTTTTATGGGTTTGGTTTTTTTTTTTTTTGGAGAGTGTAGGTTGTGTAGGGGTCGTTTTCTCGAACTCTAGAGAATAAATTGAGTCAAAGCTACTTGATGAAATACAGATGTACGTATTAATGATTCAAGGGAACAACCCGCTGAAAACTGGGAACGTCCACGACTAGTACTGGTGTGTAGGAGATTGGGTTGGGGGAAACTTTCCCAATCGACGAGATACACCTCTTCGCGTTGGTTGGGACAAGTAGGAGATATAATCTCTGAAACTAAGTATCTCGAAATATTTTGTTTTTTTTTCATTATATGTAAAATTATAATTTTAATACTGTAATTGATTATGTTCGAATCTTTGTATAAATTATTTTTGATTAATTAATAAAGTCTAAAAATTTTTGAGTGCATTTAAAATCATGAACTACCTAATAATAAATTTTCGCTGTATTCAAAATCATGAATTATTAAACTAATAAATCTTTTACGTGTATTTAAAAGTATGAATTTATTAATGAATCTTTCGCGTGTATTCAAAACATGAATTTATAACTGCCGGTAATAAAATATGTCATTGTGCTGTACATCAGATTAATATTAAAGTTTATAATTATAAATCATAATGAAGCAGTATTTCTGACGCAAATTTAATTAATGTACAACCCATACTACGGTTAAGGAGTTTAAAAGTTGGTTTCGTAAAGTGCAGGTGATTTTAATATATGAACTCCAAAATGTGATCCGCTAAAGAAATTTATATTTGTAAAATTTTGGGACGTTCACTTTAAATGATACAATTTATTTTTAAAGTGCAAGTTTCTTCTGGCCAAAATCAAATCTCCTTCGAGCACAATAACTAAACATAGTTTTTTGACTCTTTCGCCAATAGTCAGGCCGAGATGCATTTAGATGGAGTTGATCGTACAATTATTCTATCTACATAATCAGGTTTAATTTTATACATTAAATTCAATATCAAGTAATAATTCAAATAATTCATTACATATTGAATAAAGCATTTTATTACTTGCTGAAAATAAAATAAATATCAATATAAATTTTTATAAATTCAACATCTTATTCGCTTATCACGTTCTATATATAAAATTTAAAAAAGAAAGCAATTAAGCTAGGTAGTTTTTAAACAAACACACGGACGGTTCTTTGAGTTAAATCACACTAGGTTCCAATTATGGACTGTTGATGTAAAATGAAAAAAATGAAAAAACGTAAATAAAGCTATACATGCTATAAATTAAGATTAAATCTTTATACTTGCTTCTAGTGAATACTTTTGCACTACACCTTTATCATACAGCATATTGAACTATAAAAATAATAATTCAAAATTTTCTTTAATAAGCGTTTAAAACGAACAAATCAAAAGAAATTTTCTCACCTCTTCAGTAGCAGCCTTTCCAGCATAAATTAGAATGGTTTTTTTTTTTTACCGCCAGGATGATCTAAAATAAAATATAGAGTCAAATGGATAGTTAAAGACAATTGAAATGTCAATTCTAACTAGATTTCCTGGAAAAAAATTTGTAACATTTAAAACTTCACCGTTAACTTCACCCAGCAGTCTGACTATTGAACAACTATTGATCAACAGGAAAAAGAGTCGTTATCATAAGAGAGAATCCAAAAAGAAAGAATAACGTATAAAAAGGTAATAAAACCCTCACGTTAAATAATAAAAAAAAATTTTCGAGTCAAAAAATTTATATATAAATCGTGAGCTTATTAATTCAATAAAAAGTTATAAATTATGACTAAGGAATGTATAAAATATTATTACCCATTTTCTTTATTATGCTTAGCGACTTCTTCAGCGGTATATTACTTCTTCTCACGTGTTGGTGTATCAGCTTTCTGTTCAGGAGCAGGTACCTGGCTTGGTGAAGCTTGAGGAGCTTGAACTGGAGGAGTATATTGGCTTGTGGCATCTTTATGTGAACCCCAAAAGATTTCTAAATGCACCTTTTGATTTGTTGGGTCAACAGAAACAGTTGTTTGATATGGTGCCAATTGTCCGGCAATTTGTCCTAGACGACGATTAGCATTGCACTAGACAAATTCTGGAAAAGATAACGAGATGCGGAATCACCGGCAACACGGCCATATACTACACATCCCAAAAGAGAGGACCCTTCCAATCTATTGCAATTAATAGAAATTAAAATTTTGAACATTAAATATTAAATTGTCAAACATAATACCTGTTAGCACCATGAACGCCACCAGCTATTTCCTCAGAAGCAAATAGTCCAGGAATAACTTGCTCTTGCATATCTCTGACCTCAGACTCCGCATTATATCAATTCCATCCCTACAAAAAGCAATGCATGAATCATTATAACTTAAGTGTAGGTAATTAGAGATATGTCATAAATCATATCGATCATACCATAGTATAATGTAATACGGGAGACATCAAGTCTACATGAAATTGATCGTTTATTGCGATTGGAACGTTAGGGAAGAATTTCTTGCCAAAAAGGATCCTTCTTTTTGTTAGAAGCAATGTCGTTATGATCACCGAACGTTGTCTTTAGTTGTGATGCAGAAATAACAATTTCTTTTGCCAATGCTTCACCAGAAAATTTTCTCATCAAACCATGACCAACATAATGTTTACAATGCCATTCAATTTTCTTTTGAAGCTTTACTATTAAGTACAAGACGAACATACCTTGATTTTCCAAATTTCGCCAGTAACGTATTCACGATGACCTAATTCATCACAGAACCGTTTTCCTTCACCATTTAAAAGCAGCTCACCGACACTTCAGCAGCCAAAAATTTGATTTTTGCATCAGGCTCTTTAAGTCAACCAATCCTGTTGGATGGACTTGAACCTTTTCCATATGAGTAGCCTTTCCTCCAATAGCAATAACCATTTTGTAACCATTACCTGCAGAATGTTCACCATTGGTAGTGGGTAAATTGTATATGTCTGGACGGTACTTTTTTAGCAAAGAGTCTTCTGTGAAATCAGCTGCATAATCACCAGTAGCCAAAATCACAGGACCATATTCTTTGAAAGTTTGGCCATCATTGACATATTCCACGCCTATGATAGCATCACCTTCCTTAATTAACTTCGTTACACGTGTCTTCTTGAAGACCGGGCTCGATCAGACTGATTGTTGGCAATTTCTATGATGCCTTCCATTAAAGCGTAGTTATAGTCATACCAGGGAACATTTCTTTTCCACGATGAGTACGTGGTTGAGAATGACCTCCTAATCGAGATACAAGAGAAAGGTCTAACTTGAATTTCTCCTGAAGCCATTTAACAGCAGAGGCAGAATTTCCAGCAAGAACTTTGATAAAATCAGGGCGAGCAAGGTCTCGAGCAGCTCGTGCAGTATCTTGATCCAAGATTTCAGCGGAATCTTGAACGCCAAGGGCTATAAAATGTTTTCGCGTTAATTCTTAGATGAAACTTGCTTACGAAGGACATTTCTCAGTGTTAACAATAAGTGACGAGTATTGTATGTTCTTCGAGTTTTACCCACCTATTTGAGTTTTGGTCAAGTACCGTTAATACCAGGTTGCTTTCGTTGAGTTACCACCAAAGAAAGAGTTCTTAACAAGAACCAAGACTTTCTTTCCACCACGTTCCAAGATTGTGTGAGCAGCAGAAAGGCCAGAAAGACCACTACCAACATCAATAGCTTGATTGGACATGATTTTTATATTAGAAATTAATTAAAAAAGACTTTTCAAACTGGAAGTAAAAAGTGCTTTTTTTTAATTGCTCTATCGCAAATCAGGTGCCAAGATGTAAAAAAAATGATAAAAAATCTAAATTTGACAAAAAAAAATGTGCCGAGATGCAATCCGACGATCCCATCTTAATTTGATATCTGATATATAATAATAGTTTCGCCCAATTAGATCTGCAAATGATCTGCAAATTCGGGAAACACTAGATAGTAGTTAGAATTGAATATTTAATATGGTAAAGAAATTTGCAGTTTACCAATAACTAAATTAGCATATAAGAGAAAGTTAATTCAATCATTCTTGGTCGTTTTTAGTAATAATTATATAACAGTCAACAAAACCTTTACAATTTTTTAACATAAGTATAGATTAGATTTATGGTTTATTTTGTTATGTAATGTGCAACACAATTATTGTATACACATACAAGCATTTACATATTCGTATATACTGTTAGAGAGTGGTTTTGAGACATTGTCTTGTAGTAAAATACAACTTAAATACATGAATATTTGTTATTATTAATATTATATTATTATTATTATTATTATAGAAATAATTATTATACGACAGGTGAGTCACCAGCTAGTAAAATCTGAGTTTATTAGTAAAATCTGAGTTTTTAAAAAAAAATAAGTAAAATCTAAGTTTATTAGTAAAACCTGAGTTTATTTGTAAAATCTAAGTTTTTTTTTATTATTTTTTTTGGTATTAAGGTGAGGTTTTGCCTCTGTCTTTATTAATAACTTGAGAATAAAACCTCTAGAGGTTTTATGAATTAAAAATTATATTTACAAGAATCAAGACTCAGACTGTAAATAGTAATACTACTTAGCTAATCTGCAACCTAAACCTACTATAGTGGTTAAAACTCACCTAGATTTGGATATGTAAAATAGAGTTTGTGGGGGTACTAAAATTGATCCAGTTGTCTAACCAAATTTCAATTTTACAGATTGCGAGTCCAACAAGAGGGCACCTGTTGTTAATATCATTGTATTGCTGATCAGGCATGCCACAGATACAACTATAAGTATAGGGGTACGGGTATAGGATAATTGAGTACTTGCGGAATAGTATGTAGTATGTTGTGGTTGAATATTATTAGTTTTTTTTCAGTTTGCTAATTTTGTGCAATAAGGTTTCCATAATTGATTATGTATATTTTGTGATATTTTAGATAGTAAAGTAATAGTAAGTTGTGTTGCAATTTTGGTAGAAGTGTTGGTTTGAGTAATAGTATTAATAATTGGTATAGGGATAAAACCTTGTAATGTTGAATAAATTGAAGGAGAGATAGAAGTTGGTGGTTGTATAAAAGAGAGAAAATAATAATGGATTAAGTTATAATGTAGTGCAGATAGTTCTGTAACTGAGATATCTAACACTTGTTGTGTAAAAGTATCTTTTATTGCTTGTTAAATAATAGAAAGCAATATGTTGTTATTGGGACAAATTAACCAATGGTGATTTTATTCATGTTTGTTACAGGTAATACATGAGTTGTAAGGGTGTGGCGACATAGAGAAGCTGTCTAGTTGTCACCCCCAAGCGGCAGGTCTAGAGTTCAAATCTCACTGGAGAGGAATTGGAAAATAGGTCTGTGTTATGGTAACATTTGTTCATCGATCGGTCGGGTATATTACCTGTAACCTTGGTACCACTATCTTGAATGGGAGCATCGGCACAGTTGTGTATGTTATACAGACAGATTCATGGGACTGGAACAATTGAAACCCGTTTGGCAAGCCCCGAGTAGGGAGATAAGGAAAATCCTTCTACGGTGCTACAGAAGCCCTTACAACCAGAGACCGGAGAACTGAATGGAATATACCCCATGGCAAAAGGTGACACCAACCTGGCCACCGGAGTCGTACCGGAGGAAAAGGACCTATGGTTCGAAAGTAGGTACCAAGGAAAGGGAGACCATCAGCACATAAAGCCGGGCAGACCAATCCTTCCGGGCCAACTAGCTTAGTAGTTTGGAAGGGATCGGTATAAAGTTGAAGGTGTCGGATGTGAGTACTGGGAATCAGAATGAACCCTACAAGGGCAGATGGAACTGACCGACCAGCAAGAAGTGAAAACATGGAGGTGTGTACGTGTCAAAGCCCAACAGAGCTCTGGGTATACCCATATAGGAGTCTTAGGACGTTAAGAGGATCTGGGACCACCAGTAACAGGTATAGCTAGTATAAGTGCATGTAGTGGTAGATTGGGTTGGCTGAGCCTTACGATGCCATCCAACTACATCAGGGACTGGAAGCTTCAGTGAAACATGCCTAGGTACTCATCACCATAGTAGAAAGTACAGTCATTCGCATATTTCCAAATTCGGATCGCCAAATCCTGGGTCCCCAAGTCACAGGAAAATCAGCTAGTTACGGCAGCATGCAGGCTTGAGATACTTACCCAATGTGGTAGAGGCAGCTGCATGGCTTGAGATACAAACTCCTGAGAAGTATGCTAGTAAGGAACTAGGTACACCAATTTGGAAGCAGAAAGCGCCTACCTGGAATTACATACACCAAATTGGAAGTGACGATATTAGGAAATGTGGGTAAAGTAGTAGACATGTGAATACTAACGGTTGGTTGGGGAAAAGAGACATCCAAAACCAGGCTAGCTATATAAATGGGAGTATAGTAGGCTCTGGTAGGTTTAGGTTATAGATAAATTAGTCCAAGTCTCGGTACTTAGTAGATAGTATAATAATTGTAAGCAATATATTGTAATGATTAATATACACTCAATAAA
>QKWP01000792.1:59309-105163 GCA_003550325.1 Gigaspora rosea
TCAAAATTGAATTTGGGCTGTAAAATTTTGGATTGTTTGGTTATTAGCAATTTGTGTCCATCCAATGCCCATAGTGCATTGCTCTGTTGAAATATTTTTAACTGATCCATCAGTATAGAATATAAATTCAGATTGAGTAGAGTTAGTTAAAGCAAGTTGGTATAGTAGCTTAGAGGCTTGGTTTGTAGTAAATATTTCATAAATTGGATTATTGTATATTGGAATAGTTAGTAGTAGTGGAATATAGCTTGAATTACGAAGAGCAATTAAATATAAAAGATCAAAGTAATTTGCATGAAGGTTTAGTTTGTTAGAGGATGAAGTATAGTTTTTCCTTCCTAGAAATTTGGTAGATAGCATAGCAGAAATATTAAAGGTACAATAATTTTGAATACGAAGGAATTAAAGTTGCATCCCAAGCAAGGTGTACAGGTAATATCTGGTGCAGGATATAGTTCTGTATGCTAGTAGTCGAAGTTTGGTAGCCAGTGTGTAATTGAAATAGTATTAGAATCTGAGTTGAACCTACAGGCTTTGCCAATAATAATATTGTTATCAAGATATGTAATTAGCCAAGTATTAGATTTAGTAGTATAATGGCTAGTATTAAAAGCTAGAGAGTTAACTGAAGGTAGTTGTAAGTTTGACTGTATGGTTCGAGTAGTATAATTAGCCAAAATAGTATTTTCCAATACAGAAAACCATTTTGGCTGTTTACTAGTTGGTAAATAATTTACTCTTGGTGAGATGTGTTGCCAAGCTAGAAGTATAGAATTGTCAGCTAAAGTTAGTTGTTCTATGTACAAAATTCTTTTTTTTATAATTGTTGTTTGAATATTGAATAAAGTGAATGTGTATTGAGAATATCTTCTAATGGTTTGTAAGGGTGGTTAATAGTATGTGGTAATGAAAGATTGGAGTTGATAGTAATTGTAAAGTTTAGATGTTTTAATATTTGTATGATTTTAAAAGTTGTAGTATGTTTGTTGGGTTCATCAATTATTGGGTTAGGGTGTACAAGAATATTAATAGTAGACCAAAGATTGTTTTGTAGTTGTTGCAGTCTAATATGTGTGCTTGTACCAAGAAGATCTTGGTTATTAAGTCTAGTAAGGAAATTAGAGATATGATACTGAAGTTGAATATCCCAGATATTTTTGATGCTATATATATTATAGTTAAGCATGGTGCTATTAGGTGTTGTTCTTGGGAGTTTGGCTTTGTGTTATGCAATTGTTAAATATTTGGACAAGATTTTGTTGCATGTAGTTTGTGAAAGGACTATATTGTGAATGCGATATTCTAAAATAGGTAATAATACAGTATTAATAATATAAGTAGCCTGTTTGTCAATAATTTGTTTAGTTTGTAATATATTGGCCAAGTCAAAAATTTCTTGAAGGATAAATTTAGATTGTATATTATAATTAAGATTTGCTATGAACAAGCATACTAAAAATTTAAAAGGCACATTTGGTGGCTGAGCAGAAATAGTAGAGTTCATAAAGGGTAATTGTAGTACATATTTAGTATTAGATGTGAGTATAGATTTTGCGGATTAACTTGTATTTGTGCCATTGTGTAAAAGGATTCAGCTGTTTGTAAAATTTGTTGCAATTGTTGAAAAAAATCTAAGTTTATTAAAAAAAAATAAGTAAAATCTAATATAGATAAAGTGAAATCGCTATTAAACAAAAATTGTTCTAGACAACCACCTGATCAAATTTGATAAAAATTTTTTTATTTGAATTCTATAAACCCATAGATTTCAAAGAAAAAAAGTTCATTGAATTTGTTCAGGTAATTATCAAGATATCTTTGCTCAATTTATAGAAAAAAATCAAACCGTTTATCAAAATAAAAGCTGCAATAAATTTTTTTCTAAAACTTTGAGCAAAGATATCTTGACAACCACCTGATCAAATTTGATGGATATTTTTTATTTAAATTCCATGAAACCATAATATTCAAATAAAAAAAGTTTCATCAAATTTGATTAGGTGGTTGTAAAGATATCTTCACCCAAAGTTTTAGAAAAAAATTTGGCGCAGCTTCTATTTTGATAGACATTTTGATTTTTTCTATAAATTGAACGAAGATATTTTGACAACCACCTGATCAAATTTGATAAAAATTTTTTTATTTGAATTCTATAAATCCATAGATTTCAAATGAAAAAAATTTTATCAAATTTGGTCAGATTGTTGTCAAGATATCTTTGCCCAAAGTTTAGAAAAAATCAAACCATCTATTAAAATAGAAGTTGTGCCAAATTTTTTTCTAAAACTTTGTCAAAGATATCTTGACTACTATCTGATAAAATTTGATAAAACTTTTTTTATTTGAATTTTATGGTTTCATAGAATTCAAATAAAAAATATTCATTGAATTTGATTAGGTAGTTGTCAAGATATCTTTGCTTAAAGTTTTAGAAAAAATTTGGCGCAGCTTCTATTTTGATAAACATTATAATTTTTCAATAACTTTGAGCGAAGATTTCTTGATAATCACCTAACCAAATTTGATAATTTTTTTTTAAATCTATGGATTTATCCCTTAATTTGTTATGCAAGCATATTTGCCTGCGAAAAATTTAAAATTTTAAATTTTTTAAATAAACCTTAAATATTAATTTTAGCTATATACTTTCTAAGTAAAAAATATAATATTAGTTCTGTTTTATCAACTTATTATAAAATTTTTTTAAAACTATTAAAAAACTTTGGTATATTAAAAGTTTAAAGTTTTTGTTTTGGAACTTTTACTATAGAATTTTTTCTTTAGGTTTTCTCAATTTTTATATGTTCCCGTCTATAAAAAAATTTTTACTTCTAATACAAGTTCTAATTTTTACAAGTAAATCATTTAAAGTCAAATAATAAAAGTTGTCATCCTTTATATAAACTACAAAATTGTATAAAAAACTATATTTTTAAAACCAATATTTAAAGAATTCACCAAGATATTATAAAATATTTTTTTGGTTAAAAAATTTCTTTAAAATTTAATATTTTCAGCTTATAAGCAATATAAACTTTTTGTCTTATAATATAAGTTTAAATAATTCAAAAATATAATTCTAGTTCTTAAATATTATAATACCAAATTTTATTTAAATATCTTAAATGATTAAAAAACTAGATCAGAGGTATATTTATAGTAATTTTACAGGCAAATTTGCCTTCGAACCTTTACAAAGTTAAGGATAAAATTCAAATAAAAAATTTTCATCAAATTTAATCAGGTAGTTGTCAAAATATCTTCGCTCAAAGATTTAGACCAGTTTTTGTTTAATAGCAGATTTCACCCTATTAATATCAGATTTTACTTATTTTTTTTAATAACTTGGATTTTACTAATAAACTCAGGTTTTATTAATAAACTCAGATTTTACTTTTTTTTTAAAAAAAACTCAGATTTTACTAGCTAGTAACTCAGGTTTCACTCTGTCGTATTATTATTATTATTACTGTGAGTAGAACAGTAGTAGAACCGTTGAATTATTTAGAGAATTAATATAGCACTATCAAATATTTAATGTATTTAAATAAGATTATTATTAATATTTTATTGTTTATTATATTTATTTAATAGGCTTATATAAATCAATTGTGCTTTAAACTTATAATAATTATTATTTTCCTTTTTATATAATAGTAAACAAAGGCCATATAATAGGTGTTATACACCAAATAGACTCAAACAAACTCATGTGATTTATTTGTTATAAAAATAAATCCGTTATTTGATATTCTGCATCCAGATACTTTTTTTATTTTTTATTTGTTATCCAAAATAATTATTCCGTGATCCGAAGAATCATGGTATTATCATTTCTTCTGCCAAATAAAATTTGTTTTTGGATGCTAAATATCCAATAACTATTTATTATTATACAAGTTATAGAATTATGCCTGTGTCTCCAGGTCTGTCTATGCAAGTTGTAGAAACTATGCTGATAGTATTTTGGTACTGATTTTTAATATAAGAATGCTAAAACATTTTAGAGCTTTCATATCAAAATTCAATACCAAAATATATTTGTCAAAACTGAAGGTATCTGTAACATGTATAAATCTAACACAATTTCAAAGTTTACTTTAAAGTTTATATTCTCCTGTTCCTAGTTTGTGCAACTAAGTTGTACAGCAACTTATTTGACAATCATTTACATACATACATATGAACATGATTACTATACAAGTAACTACATAATACCAATAACAATATGATTTGTAATACTATAAAGAATGCACACAAACTAAATAAGGCTGGTTTAAATTTATTAAAAATACTTTATTGATATTAGCAGAATACATCAGTTCAATTAATATATAATTAAAATTAGCAATGCAAAGCATTAGCTAGCAGGGATAGTAAATAATCTTCAAAGACCTTTAAATAATTTAAATGCCTCAAATAACCCCAATTTTATTATAAATTTTAGTCTGAAATAACCTAAGTTATTTGAAAAAAGGCAAGTAACCTCCAATTTTACTAACTCTATCAGCTAGTAGATTTCTACCTGTATAAAAAGGCTAGCTATTATTAATTAGGATTTATTTTTTTATTATTTTTTTTTAGTGATGTTTAGTAATAGCTAGTAGTTTTCTACCTGTATAAAGCAGGCTAGCTGTAGTTACAAAGAATTTGTATTTACTATAAGAATGATAGTATTTACTAGGTGGGTGGGATTGGGTGCAGCCTGGAATGTGTTCTCCAAATACAAGTAAGGCTTTTGCTCAATTCCATATTTTTTTATTTTATACTCACTACAGAACTCTGAAATATATATAGATTGGTTAGATTAATTATAAAATTACCAAAAAATAAAAAGATCTGCAGAAAAATCTTTAAAAATAAGCAAAAATATTATAAATAGAAAAAACTGCATAAAAAAATACCAGAAATAAGCAAACTAATACCTAACCTATCTATGTATATTTCGGGGGTCCTCTTACTACAATGCAATTTTTGTTGCAAATATTTTGCTGATTATTTGTTGTTGCCCAGTCCATCTATTTGGTGTTCCAGCAGCCACATATAGAAAATATTATGTTAAAACTTCTAATTGGTAAATAGCATGACAACAGATGTTTGTGCTTTAATATAATAAATAATAGATATTTAAAAAATTATACTTCTGTATATTATAAAGGTTCTCTGAGTTGGCTCAATTTTTCTAAGTTATACAAAATAGTTAATTTTGATTGATCAATATTATATAATCATTATATAATTTTTGTAAACAACTTTGATATCTAAAATTTAAATTTTTATAACTGGACAAATATTTGGCCAATTTTATTGATTTTTCTATTTTTAGAATCAGAAAAGCTTGCTCTATAATTTTATTTAATAGTTCAAAAATGATTTGCTTAAAAAAATTTTACAAAATTTTAAAAAGAAAAAATTAATACCTTATAATTTGCAATTTGTACCTCTACTTTTAACAATTATATATAATCCTTAAGATCTAATAACTTTTTAATTTTATAACAAAAATAAAACATTCTAACAGAATTGTAATTTAGACTAAAAGCAACAAATCTGTAAGACAGATTTTTATTAAATTATTTGTTTTTTGAGCTATAAGCATTTTTATATTTTATATATAAAAAGTAAATAGTTTTTCCATCTGGTATTGTATATAATAAAATTATTGATTTATTTTATAAATTAAATATTAAATCATTGAATAAAACTGTTATTACATACTATGTAATCAATAACTGCTATATTTTATACTTTCTTCTGATTATTTAGTAATCTAGCTATACTAGCAAAATTATCTACAATCATCATTGTCTATAAAATATAGCAGTTATTTCATACTTTATATTAGTATTGGGAATTGGACATGTTCAATTAAAAATTTTGATTGGACAGTTTTGAACATGTTCAAAACTGTTCAAAACTGTTCAAAATTGTCCAAAATTGGTCAAAATTTTTTAAATTGGTAAAATATTTACATTTATATTTTTGTACTTAAATAAATAAAATAAAGATTAATCTAAGTTTTATATTTATATATTATAAAAATATTGGATAATATATATAGGGTATTATTAATCAAAACAAGTTATATTGAAATTAAAAATTAATAAAAATTAATAGTAATGCTAAGTATTATTGATTAAAATAATTATATATATTAATGTCTAATATAATTATTATGCTAAGCTTTTACAAATAACATATAGAGAAAGTTAATAGAAATAAAACAATTTTTTTTAATAAATTTGTTCTATTTCTATTAACTTTACCTAATATAACAATTTGTTATATAGCAATTTTTTAGTTTTACTAAAGATGTTTTAATTATTTTCTATATTATAAAAATATTAGGTAATATATTGAAAGGGTTTTAAAATTTAGTGCACCTGCACTATGGTGCACCCCTTTGATGTATCTCAAAATTTTACTAGGGTAACCCTATTGTGTTACTAACAATAAATGCTCCTCTCGCGATTTTACTAATATTTTAAAACTTCAATTTTAATCCAATACTAATCCTAACCTAAACCTAATCCTAATCATTGTTTGTATTTGTTACTATAAAGTGCACTACAGTACAGAGTGCACTAAATTATAAAATCTATATTGAAAAATATTGATTTAAATATTAAAATAATACCTAGAATATTGTTAAAATTCTGCAAAATTAAGTTTAATATAGGCCAAAATTTTAAACTACATACTCTTTTCTGGATATTATTTAAACAAATAGTATAATTATTTTAGAAAATATTTGATTGGCTAATAAAAATTATTATATATAAAATAATTGTTCAAAACCAATTAAATTTAATTTTGGTTTTGGACAAGTTTTGGATAGGTTTTGGACACTGTATCCAAAAATCAAAATTGTCCAATTTCCCAACACTGCTTTACATGCAATAACTGTATATTATTTTTATATAAACTATAATTTAAAAACTAAAATTAAATAATATTATAATAAATTGTAATTAAATTTCAATTATTATAAAACACACTTATGGTGTTTTACCACCATAAGTAAATTAGATTTGCAAATCTGTATAACAAAAACAAAAAAATAAATTTTTACAAAACTAAAAAAAATTTCAATTTCTTAGAGTTATGGTAAGACCTGGAAATTTATCAGGCATTAGGATTTACAAAATTTAGCAAGAAATTTTTTTATTAGAGCCCCAAAAGTGGTCTTATAAGCAAAATTTTGAAATATAAATATTTTTTTAAAAAAATAAACAAAAAATAAAATTGTTTGTTACACCTGATCTTAAATTTTGATTGGCTATTCTAATAGTTTTGTGTAACTTGGTGTAAAAAACTATGGGTGCATTTTGTAAAACTTTTAAATTTCTAAAATTTTTTTTTAAAAGTTTTATTTTTAGTTTATATATAATTTTAATTTTTCTTTTTATAATATAAAAATTAATTTTGCAAAAAAGTAATTCTTATTTTCAAATATAATTGTACAAAGTTTTTTTAATTATTTTTGTATTTTAAAAAATAAATTAGAGTTAAAAAAATACAAAATAAGCAATAGCTTTATAATTCAAAAACAAATCAAAGAAAAAGTAAATATTATTAGTATTGAAACTAATATTAAATTATTTTAATTAGAATTGTAAGAAGATAGTATAGTAGTATAGTACAGATGATTAGTAACTATATCCAGAAATAGATTTTTATTCCAAGTAGCAAACCAGAGTTCAAATTCTTCTAAATAAAAAAATTTAAATTTTTATTCTTTAAATAACTAAGTTGGATCTGTAGATCTGTTATTAGAGTTATGCTAATAATTGCTAAAAGTCCAAATTATTAGATGTATAAATTCTACAAACTAAGAAGAACAGAATAATACCTAAAGCTCTAAGAGTAGTAGCTAGTATTCTGTATAATTCAAACTAGGTAATTATTTTTAAAAATCTATATTTGGTTCAAATATTAAATTAAATTTAAAGTTAGAATTTAAAACCATATTAGATAAGTTTAAAAAATGTAATTTAGTTTTTTTTTAATAAAAATAATATTGTATTTTCAGAAAAACTAAAAAGTATAAAAAAAAAAAAGTAAATAAAAAAAAAAAAAAAAAAAAAAAAAAAAAAAAAGAAAATTAAATAAATTACAAAAAAAATAAAAAAAAACACAATATAAAAAAAAAGGACTATATAACAAATATAAAAATATATAAAACAAAAAAAAATACAAAAAAAATATATAAATAATGGATTTTACTAAAACGCACCTATGGTGTTTTACATCATATTACACAAACCTATTAGAATAGCCAATCAAAATTTAAGATCAGGTGTAACAAAAAATTTCGTTTTTTTGTTTATTTTTTTAAAAAACATTCATATCGCAAAATTTTGCTTATGAAACCACCTTTGGGACTTTAATAAAAAAAATTTCTTGCTAAATTTTGTGTATACTAATACCTTGATAAAAATCCCAGGCCTTACCCTAACCCTAAAGTAATTAAAATTTATTTTTTGTTTTGTAAAAATTTATTTTTTTGTTTTTGTTACAAGAATTTGCAAATCTAATTTACCTATAGTGGTAAAATACCATAAGTGCATTTTATAATAATTGTAAAAAATTAGAAATAAAAAATAAAAATTAAAAAATTAAAAAAAAAATAAAAATAAATAAAAGAAATTAAAAAATAGAAGAAAAAATAGCAAAGTGATAGCACAAAAATTTGAAGTCCTATAATCACTGAGATAAATTAGACTAGAAAACATTTAGCATCTATTAGAAATTAAATTCAATAATATACTTATATATATATTTACTTGCTATTATTTAGTTTATCTAGCTTACTTGAGTAAATTTTTATATATCTTGAATAATATATAATAATACTTTTTTTTTTTTAAATGTTAAGGTGAGACCTTGCTTTTATCTATAATAATACTTTTTATCTGAGTTCAATTTCTAAATATATTTTAAATTAGAAATTAATATATAGAGAGAAGTCAATAAAAATAGTATAAATTTTATTTAATAAATTGGTCCTATTTCTATTGACTTCTACCTTTGTGTATATTTAGTTATCAAAAATAGCATAAAATATATCTTTGAATTAAATAGTTGAACTCAATATATGCATATATATTTTTCAAAAAATAGTATAAAATATATTTTTAAATTGAATTAAAAATTAATTTTTTTTAAAATTTACTATATTATTAATTATATAATTGAAAATTAAGTATTATATTGTATAATATATAACTTGTAAATTATGAATTTGAAATATTAAGGCATTAATATTTTTTAAAGTCAACAATCCTGCCCTCTGTGTCTGTAGACTTTATTATACGAGTGCATATTACATTCTATTCTAACAAAAAGCACATCTGATTAGCAAAATTTTGTCTCAATTCAGATTCTTAACTTACTGAGAATATGTTCCTTCCTGTCACCGGCTAGCATATACTAACCATATCAAGATTGCCTTCTTTTTAAACTTTTTTTTTCTAACCTTTCTAGTAAAAAGAACCTACTACAAAAAAACTATAACAAGTAAGGAGAAATATATAAAAAGAAAAATAAAATGGGTGAGTACCAACTACTACCTAAATGACAAACCAAGTTCGACAAGAAAAAATAAAAAGAAAGAAAAAAAAAAAAAGCAAAAAAAGAAAAACATGATAGTACTATTAATGCCTGTGCATAACTGTAAAAATTATATAGTATTGTACAAAGAAATGTCTTATACTCTATACTATATATATCAAAAGAAAAAAAATCTATATGTCTAAAAGGATGTTCTAGAAAGAAATTTTATTATGTTATTTCTCCTGACCTCTGACATGTCTATTTTGTTTATTATTATGCTGAAGCGAACCTTACTCGTGATGTTAATTGCAATTTAGAAACCGCATTTCCAATTTGGAATGCCCACTTTGTAAAATTATTTGAAAAGACCAAAGGGCACAAAGAAAAGTACCAAACCTAAAGAAGTTTAACAAAGTTACGCTATATAGAATAACATATCTAACCAAGCCTCTATTTCTATTTTCATATGTATAGAACCTAACAAAGCTCTAGAGTTCTCTACTACATTTTTGCTCAATAGTACCAAAGCTTGCCAAGGTGCCTCGCTTAAAAGTCTGCATATCTTTTTCATTTCTATTTCAGGCGCAGAACATCGAGTGGATGGACTTTGTATCTGACAGCAGCTTGGTAAAGTTTTTGTGTATATAGATATGCTAACTATAGAGTTTTCATAGGTTGGTATTCTTGAAAAATTTGGTACAAAAAGAGTTTTGAATATAAGACCTTAATATTAAAAGATTGAATATAAAAATAAGTTCCTATAATCACCAAGTTGGTTGCACCCTATTATAGTAATTGTTTAGAGGTATAACTATAAATAAAATACCCTTTCATAGTCACATACCTATATGCCAATAAATACTTAATATAATATGTAGTTGTAATATATTAAAATATTATTAATAAATTTAAAATATTTAATAGTGAATAATTTTTAATCAAGTTACCCAATTTAGATAAAATAATTACCAGTGCTTGTCTTAATAAAACAATTCTAATGAGCCTATAATTGTTCAAGTCTAATTACAGAACCCAAGAAAGCTAAGAATTTTTTGCTCAAATGTTTAAATTTAATCAATTCTTAAACACATGAGGTGACACAAATCCTTAATGATCTCAGAAACTTGTAATTAGATTTTAACAATTTTGGGCTCATTAGAATTGTCTCATTGAGATAAACATTTTGGTAGTTATTTTATCCAAATTAGATTATTGGATCAAAAGTTATTTGCTATTAAACCTTTAAAAAGCTTTAATAAATAATTTTAAATATACATATAAATATTGGCCAATCAGGATTTTATAATTCATATTTAGTTAGAATTGGAAATTATAGTAAGAGTTTATTATTAATAATATTGTTAAAAACTCAAATTTTTATGGTAATAGCAATTATAAATAATTTGTAACTATAATGAGGTTTTTTACTATTTTTAAGTTTGTTATGCAATATTGGGTGCTTAAATCAAGGTATAACTATATGGAATGTGACTATATGGAGAAATAACTATACATCATTCTTAAAATGTTATAGAGTATCTCAAGATAGTACACTCCCCTGCCAGTAGTTACCGGAATTTTAATATCATGAAGATCTAACCTGATTTGTTGATGATCGTAGCTACATATAAAACCAATTTTTTTTTATATGCGAATTGGTCTTTGTGCAATAAGTAAAATTGTTTGCCATGACGATTTGCACATAATTTGAGAATTTTAGAAAATTTTATTAAGTTTTTTTGAAAATACTTTAATATTTTAGATGCCTGTAAACAAAAATAAAAAATAATAATTAAAATTATTATATCTCGACGCATTCTTGAACCCTTTAGAATTTTTTTATGAAAATTTAATCCTATATGCTTTAGAACTTAGAGAACAACTTTCATTAAGTCAATAATTAGTGTTAGCAATACAGTTGTTTCAGAAATGAGGTGTTTATTTAAAATTTTAATTTTAAAAAAATTCTATTTTTTTGTATCTTAAAATTTTAAAAATTTTATATAATGAACATTGTAAAATTTATATTGAAATAATCCAGTAAAATAAATAACATATTATATAATATAATATAATATGTATATTGTATTTTAGAATCATATTTTTATAAATTTTACAATGTTTCTTTATATAAAAATGTTAAAATACAAAAAAATTGGATTTTTTAAAAATTAAAATTTTAAATAAACACCTCATTTCTGAAACAACTGCATTGCTAACACTAATTCGACTTAATGAAAGTTGTTTTCTAAGTTCTAAAGCATATAGGATTAAATTTTCATAAAAAAATTCTAAAGGGTTCAAGAATGCATCAAGATATAATAATTTTAATTATTATTTTTTATTTTTGTTTACAGGCATCTAAAATATCAAAGTATTTTCAAAAAAACTTAATAAAATTTTTTAAAGTTCTCAAATTATGTGCAAATCGTCATAGCAAACAACTTTACTTATTGCACAAAGACCAATTCGCATATAAAAAAATCAGTTTTATATGTAGCTACGATCATTAACAAATTAGATTAGATCTTCATGATATTAAAAATCTGGTAACTACTGGCAGTGGAGTGTACTTCTAACAATTATATTATTATTTTAAAATATGTGATTAAGCATCAAAATCTTTCTGATATGATACAAGAATCTGTTGCATTGCATTGCTCCAGATCTTGAATTGATCTATTTACAAGAATTCATTTATCAAGATTTACATTCTGGAAATATCTTGTAAAATTATTTACACAATGTATATATTATGGATTTAGGACTTTTAATACCATATTTGTGCATAATAATAAACAGAGCTTAATTTGAGCTATTACTAGTATTTATAGTTTGATGTTCTTAGTGTTTTTAGAGGACATTTAACAATTTTTATGAACATGAAATATTGGAAAATGTTCTCTATATGAGAACATTTAATAAAATTTTTAATGAAAAAATGTTTTGTCACTGGCAGTAACATGCTCCTGTGTAATGTACGATCAAAACAAACATAAATATGTGTAAATTTATTTTCATTAGGGTTAGGGTTAGGGTTCAGGTTAGAGTTAGGATTAGAGGTAACTATATAGTAAAATTTCACGAGAATTTTTTTTTTGCTAGAATAAAGGGTGGTTTCATAGTCAAAATTTTCAGTTATCATGATATTTTTGAAAACGGTATTTTTCACTTCATTTCATGTTACATTGATTAGGTATAATATTACACCTGATCTTGATTCTTATTGGCACGGTTGGCACGGGATTGTCACCGCTGGTGACAAATAGATTTACTCTTTTTTAATATTTAAAAATTTTTGATTTTTTAATACTAAGAACATTGAAAAATTTTGAAAACATTAAAATTTAAAAAATGTTTTTTTGAGAACATAAAATCAAATTTGAATTTTAAACTGGCCATTACTCAAATGGGGTGTTACATATTGAAACAGCCCATTTTTACATCTATCTTATTTTGAGATAATTGAGTTTAATTATTTGGTTTGATTTTTGGACTGATATGGGATTAATTAAATTTCACGACTTTGATTGGTTAAATGTAACAGGTGACTACCAGGTAATCTCGTGATGTGTTGGCCTTATACAATGAAAAGATTTAAAATATACCCGGGGTATAGGTTAGGTTATTATCCTGTTTCTTGATTTTAGTTTTTTAGGGTTAGGGTTAGTTAGCACGTGATGTTTATTTTATTTATTTTTAGTCATAGATTAAGAGCCTATACCCTGGGTATATTTAAGGACGCCCCTTACGCAACTACCCCAGGATTGCCAACAAAATACTAAACATTTTCTCGATCATGTGGAAATTATCCAATAGCAAATTACTACTTGGTGTAATGTAACATAATCAGGAAGATCCAAAACAAATGTTAGCTTTCAAAAAATCACTTTAGATAAAAAAATTTGCATAAGAAATCGGGGTTGTTGCTCTGAAATAAAGAATTTCTTGGGCAATTTTACTACATACTACTCTTTTTATAAACCTAACATATAGTAAACGAACTTAAAGAATTTTGTCCGGTATCACGTGATCGAAAAATTTTGTTGGCGAAGACGCCTAACGCTCCTCGTGTAATTTTTCTTTTACAATTATCTTGGTTTTTTATTATGCGGATCGAATTTCATTTATAATTGAAAATATCGATCATGTCAAAATTTATATAAATCTAATGAAAACTCATTTTTCAAATTTGCAAAAATGGGCTGTTTTAATATTTAAAACCTCAAATAATGCCTGGTATCATATGAAATTAATGGTGTTATGCCATACATGGTACCTGAAATTCTAGTGAGTAAACTATTCATGCAAACGATTGATACCTATAGTTTTGGAGTCATCATTTCTGAGATATCAACCGGCGGATGTGCATTTGATAGAATATCTTTTAATAAGCCTGTTTTAAATTACAATTTCGTTTAAAGTTCTCCACCTCTCTCCACCTCCAAGAATTTTCCTTAAAATTAGCAGGCCGAACAGCATATTTATCACTTCTTAGGATTCCATTAAGTCACGTGTTTATAAGTCAAACAATAATATTGTAATTATTTTAACAATATAACTTTACTTGTTTAAATTGACTCCACCACGCTTAAGCTTCGTAAAGAAACTTTAGACGAAATTATAACTTGAACAGCCTAATGGTCTTATGATAAAACTTTGTCTAGGAAGACGACCGAATTTGATGAGGGAGTACCTAAATGCTATGTTCTATGTTAAATTAACTAAGAGATGTATGAATGAGGATCTGAAAAACACCCATAACAACTGTTAATGCTCAAAAAATCTGTCATTGGCTTGACAAGATGAGTCAGGAGGATAATGACAATCATGATAATAATGGAATCAAAAACAATTCTTGGAAGCAGGTAAAATTAAACTTAGCATCATATCATTGAATTATTTATTTCTTTTTTTTTTTATTAAAGGAATAATACTGTAGAATATTTATGCTATATAATATATAAAGCATAGATATAAGCGATATCACAAAATCTAAAGACGAAGAATTAAATTATATCAAACTTTGATTATGTTAGAGGAGTAAAGCAGTGTAGCGGTTATCTTAATTTATTTGCATGAAAGGGCTTCTACATTGAACAATTTAATATTCGCAAGAAATAGTTGTCATTTTTGAGAGACTTTGCATGGATATTCAGATACATGAAGAATTTGGTCGAAATTTTAGACTAATACACATTTCTTTTGTCATTTTATACCTTTTAAATAAGCATTTTTTTAACCAAGAATTTACGTTATGTAGTACGTGTTTTGAATCTATACTGAATAGCAAAAAACTGTACAAGTCGCTCTTGTTTGTAATTTAAAAAAATTTTTAGAATATAAAAATTTGCGAACTGCTAATCCATTATATTAGTTTTTTTGCATAAATATATTTTTTTTAATACTTAAAAAATATGTATATTCTTTGACTAAAAAAAAAAAAAAAAACTTCTATTTTAACTTTGAGAATATAAGATCTATTTTTTTAGGTTGCAGCAAAAAATTTTTCGTTAATGGTATTTCATCTAAATGTTTAGCATTTGGAGGAAATGACATTTCAAAATTAAGTACTATAAATAAGTAAATAAATAGTATAATAGTTAATAATAGTCATTATTATGTGTTAAAAAAAGTAAGGTATTTTTAAAATAACTTACATGTTAATGCAATAACAACTTTTTGTTCCATCATCGAAAAATTTTGACCAAGGCTATAAAACAAAATTATAATACATATATGAATATATAATTTATGTACTTTATGTATATATATATATTCAAAAAACATACCAATTTCTAGGTCCAATAGAAAATGGAATCCAATTATTTTCAATCTCTTTTGTAGGATTTATAAATCTTTCAGGTATAAATTTATCAGCATCATTCCAAATATCTGGATTTCTATGAATTTGCCAGAAATTTACTGTAACACTTATTCCTTTCGGTATTGTAATATTTTCTGATAAATTAAATGGCTTAGTAGGTTTACGATATACTAATAATGCAGCTGGTGGATAAAGGCGAAGTGATTCCATAATTATTGCTGTTAGATATTTTAGGTCCTTTCATAGTAATTGTAAAAAAAAAAATTACAGTAAGCAACAGATTTAATTTATATGGATAAATTTTAAAAATAGAAATAGAAGGTACCTTAAGGTTTTCAGAAGTTATAAAGTTTGATGCACTTCCTAGAACTTTAATTACTTCATCTCTTGCTTTTTTTTGAATATCCTGAAAAAAAAGGTAAAATATTTACATTGAAATCAAGTACTATCAAAAATAAATCAAAATTCGATTATTATAAAATTCAAATTACAGGGTATTTTGCTAAATAATAAAGAATAATGCTTATTGAAGTTGAAGTAGCTATATTAATAAAATGAATGGATTAATTTACTCAGTATATATTATTTAGATTTAATAATAAATGATTATAAACTTAATACTTGCTATCATAGCCTGCAATAAGATAATTAACTAGATGATCTCTAAGTTCCTTATTTGTGTAATTATATTCTTCATGATTAGCGGCTTCTAAAAGTCCCGACAATAAATCAGTATTTTCATTTTCATTTTTTTCTTTAGATAATTCAAGTCTTCGTTGTTCAATCATTTTCAATATAAATTTGTTAAATTCTTTAATTAACGAAGAAAATTCAATATTTCTTTTAAGAGCAAGTAAATTCAAAAATGGAAATATCATAAAGAATGGATTATTGACATGTTGAAAAATTTTATTATATATATCTAAAAAGTATGGCTGTTCTTCTAAACTATCCAATGCCTTTTTAAAAAAAAAAAAAAAAAAAACGTTTTTTTTTATAATTAGTTGCAAATTATAAAAACAATTATAAATTATAAACTTATATATTATAATATAAATACGCACTTTCATATCATATGCGAAAGCCAATTTTCCTAATATTTGAATAGTAAGACGTTTCGATAATGAAAGAATGTCTATCGGAGTATCTGTCCATTTGTTTAACAACGTTATAAACTCATTTGTGCATTCTACAACCATATCAGGACGAAGTGTTCGATTAAATGCCAATGATGCAATTTTTCGTTGCTGCATCCAACGCTTTAAAATGAAGCTAATCAAAAAAAAGTTTAACAATATTTACTTCAAAAAATTTAATGAAAAGATAATTACGTCTCCATTCGATACTAAAATTCCTTTTTTTCCATAGAAAATACTTAATGGAGTTTTGGGTGGCATTTCAGTTTTTGGAATATTGTGTGCTTTAAAAAAAAACTTTTATTTTAGAAATGAACCTAATAATTCAAAACTTGAAAGAACAATGATATATCTATATACCGCTCTCCGAAAGAAATAATTTAGCATATTCGATGTTCGTTATATGAATCGTCCAACCGAAGAAATAATGCTAAAATATTAACAAATATTAACTTTAACGATTATAGAACCTAATGATAAGCAAGATTATCAACTTTACTAACTTTTACTAAACCGATTTTATTAGGATCACATTCACGAAAAAGATTTTGAGTTTCAAGTTGTCCTCCATTTCTTAACAAAATTAAAATGTCTTTAAAGAAAGAAACAGTTGGAATGAAATCCAATTCTTTAGGAGGTTTATTAACTCTACATATAAAGTAGAATAATAAATTAAAAATTATGAAAATCAAATAAAGCCAGTAAGTCATTTTAAAAAAAAAGAAACTGTAATTAATTTTTAAGAGAATGAATATTTTAAGTATAATTTAATTATTTGAATCTCTTTCGTGCTTATTTATACAGCCGATCCATCATATGCACCGGGTTACTAAATTACGTGCGCACGTATAATCAGTATGGTATAATTTTAAAAATCGGTAAATCAAATCTATACGTGGAATCATACAAAATTAATATTAGAAACTTTTTTGATTTAATGTCTCAATTTGTATAAATTATCTAGTTCGCGCCTAAGAATTCTTAAAGAATGGTTAGAACATTTTTTAATCATAAAGAAAGAATCGCATTACTTTTTTCAAATTTTTAGTGCATTACAATCCTTGAACCATTTTATCATGACTTGAAATTTTGTATTCAATAGAAAAAAGAGACATTTTGTTGATAAGCAAACTTTAAAATGTAAAATGGTTTAACAAGAGTTTTACAAATATTTTTAAGAATGCTTTATGCTAAAACATCTAAAAAAACAATTCATTTTCTAAATCAAAAGATGGTTAAATAATAGTCATCTGTCAATTATTAAAAGTTATTACAAAATATCTATATAGTTTGTATGTTACCAAGTATAAATTTGATTTACACACTTGATCATGAAGATGAGATCCCGATCTCCATTAGTTTAGTAAATTTGGATATCCGGATATTCGTTTAATTTTTAAATAGGAAAACAGATAACCGATCACGTCTCTAGTTGATCGAATACCTCAACTTCACATGCACTTTCCATCTATAGGTTCATATTATTTAAGGAAGTTTCAAGAACAGGTTATCACATTCTTAAAACACTCGGCCTAAGTTAGGGCTAAGGCTAATGTTGGGGTAGGTGATAATTAGTTCCAATAAAAAAAATGATGTCATTCATAAATTTCATAATTTCACGTGATGTAATGATCACCGAGGCAAAACTTCCGTTTTTGAGACTCCTACACTTACTTTTTTGATATCCTAGATGCTAAAAAGGGGGATGGTTAAAGCCAGGTGTGTTTATATGTTTTTGATTATTTAATTAAAATTAGGGTAAGGGTTAGTTAGGGGTTAGGGTTAGGCTTGACTTTATAAGTAAAATTGTCTTCCTGACATTTTTTATTAATGCTCCTAGGCAGGTTTAGACACTCGTTTTTTGTATTTTCGGCGTTTTTCACTTTTTTTCTTTGTTTTTGTCTCGTCGGGCTGATCCGTAAAGATCAAATTTTACGATTTGATTGGCTTTATATCACGTGAACGCACCTGGCTTTAGACGACCCCCTAAAAAGGGGGTCGTCTAAAGCGGAGCAGAATCACGTGACATGTGACCAATCAAATTATAGAAATTTGATGATCTTCGGCGAAGCAGAAAGCGAAAAACCTGAAAAATACAAAAAACGGTAGTCTAAACCTACCTTTGTGGATTAATTAAAAAAGTCGGGAAGGCAATTTCGCTTACATATAATACCTAAAACCTACCTAACTTTAATCCATTATGGCCCTAACCCTAAAGTTAATTCACTAAAATATATATTATAAGAATCTACTCCGCTTTAGACGCCCCCCTAAAAAGGAAATTCAACGTAAAAATAAACTAAGTTCGTGAAATTAAAAATTTAGGGTTAGGGTAGGGTTAGGGTCTTAACGTTAGAAGCTATAGGGTTAGAATGATGCCTATTATATGTAAAATTTCATTCCCGTCATTTTTAATTAGTGCACCAAGACAGGTTTATACACTCGTTTTCTTGTATTTTCTCTTTTTACGGTTTTTTTTGTGTTTTTCTTCGCTTTGCTCACGTGTCGGGCTGATCCGGGATCATCACATTTTACGTTCTCCGATTGGCTAATTTCCCTTTTTGGGTTTGTATCACTCGCACAAATAAGTGCACGCCTCCTAGATGTACCCCAAAATTTATATACTTTTTTGATACTATTATCTCAACGTGATGATAGACATAACAAATAGCGATTTGACGTAACGTAACGCAATCTTGAAAAAGCATTCGTTTAAACCACTTTTGTGAGAATTTTTTTTTTAAAAAATCTAGTGCCAACGTAATAAGTATTAACCCTAAATAAACTAATTTCAATTACGCTAAAAGTTTTTTAAAAAGCGCGGCGGATACTTAATGATATACTGTATTTAAAACATTTATTACGTGGATAGAATTTTTTTCTAAAAATTTTTATTCATTTTAAAAAAGCGTTACATGTATAATAGATTTATTCTTTTTTTAAGAAAAACTCATCATATAAATGTCGGTTTAAAAATATATATAACCTTTGTTAAAACCTGCGCAACCAGGTCGAAACTAAAAAGTTTAAAAATAAAGATATAATAAAGCGTGCTAAACTTTTTAAACAGTAAATTTTATTCGTGGACCATGCAATCAAGTTATTTATTAAACCTATGCGGGCTGTTCTTTATAGAAAAGTTATAATATTTTATATGATCATTTGTAATTAGAGTTAAGGTTAAAAAAGCTTGCCGGTAATGGTGATCTGCACGTGATATCAGTATCAAAAAAGTATATAAATTTTGGGGTACATCTAGGAGTATCAAAAGAGTAAGTGCAGGAGTCTCAAAAACGTAAGGTTTGCATCACTGAGTATACTACGAACTATAAAAACCTTATGAACTTATCCAAAGTTTTATATGATCGCGTGATTTTATTTTGGTGCGAGATTATGTGTAACAATTTATGCAAAAATATCACTAAAAAAAATCAAAGTAAATTTTTGGTTTGAAAATTTTACTTAATGACAGAAAGCAAATTTTCATAATAAGGCCACACAAACTTATACTATTGGGTCTCATATCCCGGCCGGGTCAGTGAGGTGGGGTTTTGAAATTTTAATTTTTTAATATATTAGCCAATAGAAATTCTCCATTCATAATTATGCGAACAGAGCGAATTTTTAATATAGTAAAGATTATTAATAATTACATATATAAATATTAATTTTTACTAAAACGTGCCTATGGTGTTATTGATCAGTGCAATATGTTCTAAGGAAAAAAGTTTGCCTTTATAACAGTATAAAGAATAAAGTTTAAATTTTTAATATGAAATTTTTTATCGGGTATCCGGTTGTAAGGCAATAAAATTTTTAAATAAAATTTTTTTTATTAAAAATTTTTTTTAAAAAAAAATTAAATCCGGGTCGCCGGGTCACGAAAGGTTACTTGGTGATATGAGAACCAATAGTATAAGTTTGTATGGCCTAAATTTGAGTTTTTTTGAGATTTTTTTTCTTTTTTTGTTTGCATTTTTCCATCAGATATTTTTGTGCATATAGACAGTATATGCATTGAGTCATAAGAACTATTTTTGTTAATAATTAAAACTAAATGTTTTATGCATTTAGAGATTAGATAATGTTAAGTATTGATCTTAAAATTAACCGCAAAATTTTTGCATTATCCCATTCAGCCTAAATTATAATTACATTCTGCTTACCTGTAACTTTTTTTAAATAGATTAAGTCTTTAACATACTCATCTTTCGGAATTATAATGATTATAATAAAGTAATTCGATACTTCATGATTATAATCATTTGCATAAATTACATAAACAAATGGTCATATGTAAAAATAATTAACAACGGCATTAATAGATAAAATAATAATACAGTCGATACTGTCTAAATGCGTACTGCATACTGTCTAAATGCATAATTTTTTAAAGTAATTTATTAGTAATATGCATTTAGACAGTTGATTTTTTGGTATTCGCTGTGTGAGATAATATAAGATAGTAATATTAGATTAGAAATATAATAAAAAAAAATACATTTGCAAAAAAGTTCGGTTACTGTGGATATATTAATGATTTAAATAAGAATATGTTAGCTTTGTATAATTTATTCTGAACTTTTTTTTAAGCTGCAAAAATTTACAAATGTATTTTGTGTTTATGACTTTTAACTAATTCATAAGCCTCTTTTGTCCATATGCATTTGGCTTAATTTCTTCAAGTCTGCTCTGCAATTGATTCATTATATTATTTCATTATATCATATTTGCCTTAATGAAATATATTTTTCCTCGGTAGCTTAATTTAAATAATACATTGGTTCTTTTTCCGTTAATACATCGGTTAAATTAACAGCATATTTTCATATCCATTCATATTAAATAATCCTTTTCTTATTAATATCACAATATTTATGCATTATTTGGGTTTTACTAATGCCATTTTTTTTATTTTTATTTTTTTATTTTATTTTTTATTATTATTATTTTTTTTTTGAAACCATTGTAGCCCTTTAATAGTGTTATTAGGGGATGTCATTTGTATTCGCCTTATCTTTATAAGTCATTGCTGTCAACCGAAACATATACGGGCAAGGTTAAATATTAAATATACAAAAACAATAAACCTTTGAATAAATTTTTACTAGAATACTTAAATTTTTTGTCGCTGAAGTTTACTTCTATTGTCCCGCCTTGTGAACTAATCCACACAAGGACTTAAAATGCTTTGAAATTGTTATGTAAATGGCTTTCAATTCTTTAAAATCTTAAATTTTATCTCTTTCGTTTAAAAAAAATATAATATTTAATTCTAGGGTCATACAAACTGGATTTATTGGTTTTCATAGTATTTAAGTTATATTTTCACCAGCAAACCCAGATTTTATTTATAAATTTAAATTTTTTTTTCAATTTAAAAGTACATGCAATAAAATTATGATCCGGAACTCGCCAAAATATTTTAGATGTTAAAAACATTTTTAACTAAAAATTTATCAAAATATTATTTTTTTGCTATTTGTACATTACTATGAATAATAATAATTTTATACTTAATTAAATATAATAAGATAAGAATATCTATGAAACTGAATAACTGATTTAAATATTTCAAATAGCATATATTCTTTAAACTCATGAAGTTTCACATATAAAATAGCATACCGTATTACCGCGGAATAGCGCACATGGGCGCTATTTCGAAAACCACATTCCCAAAAAATAGTGTATACTTGGCTTCAAAATAATGTCCATGCGCGTCCCGAAATAGCGCGCACCTTATCTAATATACTTGTATAAATGAATGTATTTCTATAACTTTAAGTGTACTGAACCACGTGAAAAATTCTTAGCGCCATCTCATCTCTCCTTTTGTTACAATGCTGACCGTTTATTATCAAATTTTTATAACGAATATTTGACAAATAGGTCGGATAATATGAATTAAAACTCTTACCATATGCGCCAGGTAGAGTCAATTAATACGTAATGAGGTCATGAAGCATATAAATAAATATTATAAATTCAATATCAATAAGTAAAAAATTAAATAAAAGTTAGAATAAGCAAATAATAAATAAATAAAAATTAAAATAATAATGGGTAATAAAAAATATAAATTAAAATAGCAAATTAGTTATTTCAGTATCGCCAAGTAGAAGTTCATATGTACAGTACGCTAAAAGTGGGCGTTGAGAATGACGTTAAGTGTTCTTCTATTCTATTTATATAACAAGGGGTACTATTTGCCGCAAATTACGGTATATAACTCTCTAACCCTAACTACATCAAAACCGCTTTAGCGATCCCAAAATAGGAAATCAAAATAAAGACAGTCAAATTTTGCTTATAACTTCGTAACTTGATTTAAAATTAAAATTTATTTGTCATTCTAATATTACCAATTAGAATCTAATACTTCTATGTTTCAGTTTACCCAATTTTTTTGAAAGCTGATTTATGTATACACTTGTATTCAATAGTCATATCACGTGAAGTCTCTTGAGATATTGAGATATTATATCTTCCCTGTGAAATTAACCAAAATAAAAAATTGAAATTATAAATGTCAAAATAAATTACATTGGAAAAATGCTTACATTGAGGTAGTTCGCATGAAAGTTTTCGAATCTTTATAATGTGATCTGAGAGAAAACGAGCGCACATTAAATCACAATAAGTCATTATATTTACGTGTTCACATTATGAACCAAAGTATATACAACCTTGTAGACTATGCCACATCTTCAAAATGAAAAAAAAAACATTGGACCAGATGCAGTTCCTATTCCTTGACTTGTGGTTTGATCCGTTATTTTAGAGAACGTTTTAAAAATATCCTTTAAGCACATGATAAAAGTTCATAAATAGAGTTTATTTCAAATAAAAGCAAATGGATATAAATGGATATGAAAATACCAAAGGTTTTTCGTCACTCTTCAAATCTTCCATTTGAACATCTTCGCATTCCTCGCTCTCCGTATTCCCACCAAAAAGCGAAAAAGGAGTTGAAGCTATAGTATTTCATTCAGATGACCATACACGAAAATCAATACTTTAACAAATATTATGATTAAAACCATTTATGATACCTGTAAAGACTTTAATGCTTTTTATCAGCAATTGAAACCTCGTTTTGTGGCTGATTTTCGCATTAAAGACTTAATTACTAATATTGCTTATGCTGCCATATTTTAGAGTTCTTTATGAATGTCTATCTTACCCTTTAAAACGCTTGGTGTAAACATTCCCTTTAAATCAGCATTTATTTCGATCTTAACGTCTTTTGATACTTGAGGTAAAGGCTGTGACGGCATTGTTGTGGACTCAACTAAATGATAAATACATATATTACGGTTTCACATATGTAAATTTGAGATTTGGAATATATACTTGATAAATCTTCATGATCACTGTCCCAATTCGAGATTTTTCACCTCAGGGTCAACGACTGAAAAACACTAACAAAACCATTTATTTACAAACTTTTTAGGATCAGCTTTTTTCGGATCATAACCCAGAAGCCTTTTAAAGATTCCAATCTGGTTTGTCTTCTCTTCTGACAGTACTCGATCTATATCACCATTTTGCATGATATTATTTTTATCAGCTAACAAAATCGCTGGTCAATTTGAACCGGTCATCACTGCGAAACTTTTTTTGAAGGTTGAGACGTTCTCTTCCTGACTCGCCTTCAAATATTGTATTAATTGCTATATCTGCAAGTTTACAACTTTCGATTAATATTATGAAATTGCATCAATATATAATGCTTAAATAATTGTTCAGTACCCATGGTTGGTTTTTCATTGTTATTATATTCTTCATCCGAATCAAACAAATTGAAATTGTCAGATGCTTCTGGCGCTAGATCATTATCGGAAAATATTATAAGATTCTTTGACTCTGTGAAAGCCATGAATTATTAAAATAATTAGGATAAAATAAATAAAATAAGATAAACTAAAAATATTTAATAACCGTTGATCCATCATTTTTTCTTAACGCTTGAGTAATTTTGTCCTTTTCCGCTTTCTTTTCCAATGCACGTTGCTTTATCGCCTCTAAACGAACTTTATTCGATTGTTCCTAATCATAGGAATAATTTAGATTCAAAATATAAAGTGGGATATTAAATGGTATTATATTACCTGCTATGACGCGACTTTTATTCTTCAATTTCTTGAGACTATCAATAATAGATTGTGGTAATTTATCCGGTGATGGGATATTCCCATTCTGCCCTTCTGAATTTCGTTCATTTTTAATATAGGATTTGTTTTGATATTTTTTTTTACACCGAATATACCTAATAAATTATTTAATTTTGAAGTCATACCATTTTCTCTTGTACTATTGTCATTTTGATGTTTTTTTTTCGTCATCCGATAAGTTTATAAAATCGTTATAAAAATATGTTAACTGATCGAGCGGCTTCGGTTTTACATCTCTTGTGTTATCCGAAAATTTTTGGAGATTATTTTTATACAGGCTTGGATCAATCATAAGCTGAACATGCAATAAAATGGTAACGCATAAGTAACCGACATGAAATCTAATGTGGAATTTAATAGGTTAATCGAGTTGTTCATTCACCTTTGTTCCTGATGCGCTTTACTGAGACCGCACGACCATATTTAGATTTTTTCCATCCCTATTATACGTTTATTCGGATTTTTTGAAATAAAAGAATTATGATTGTTTTATTGTCAGCTAACCTTTCTTCCATCAATATTATTATCTGTTACCAAACTCAAATCTTCAGCAAACAACGTATCCTTATTTCTATGTCTACATTTTTTAGGGACTAATGGTGACAAATTACTTAAAGTCTTTTGATTTTCTCATTTTTCTTTTAACACTTTTTGTTATAAAAATTTAAGTAGTTGCTGTTTGTAATATGATCAATCTTTCTGATTAAATTATAATTATTATAATTATTAAAAAATAAAATTGCCTTTGTTTATAGTCAGGCTTAGCGTCCTGAATCTTTAATGTCATTCCTTTCCATTTTGCACCATTAAAAAGTGACATACCTTTATTATTATCGATAAAAATTTAACATTACAAATTACAAATTGAATTAAACTTATATTCTTTATAATTTGATGAAAAGCATGAAAAAGCTTAATCGTACATTTTTTTCCAGTTATCTGCAGTACTCTCAATAATTATATAAGCAAACCCTCTACAGTCTCCTAATGTAAAAGCCAAATCAGAAAATAATGAACACCACATTTCGTAATATAACATTCTTTGTCTGAAAGAATTTTACCTGTATTCGACCAAAACAACTTTTAAGATCATTTTCGGTTATATATCTGGATAGACCACCGATATAGGCGCGTCTACTTTAAGTTTCGTCTGTACATAACGAACGCTACTTAACAACGTAATTGATAATTTTACTATGAATAGAAATGTTTACCTATGACCACGCTCTGTCCGACATATTCACTGATAATAAAAAACTATTATATATCAGAAATCAGATTAAGATAGGATCGTCGGATTGCATCTCGCCACATTTTTTTTAGTCAAATTTAGATTGTGGATTGTGGGATGATTTTATCATTTTTTAACATCTTGGCACCTGATTGGGAACTATAATAACGGCGATAGAGCAATTAAAAAAAGCACTTTTCACTCCCAGCTTAAAAGTCTTTTTTAATTAATTTCTAATATAAAAATCATGTACAATCAAGTTATTGTTGTTGGTGGTGGTCTTTGCTGCTCACACAGTCATGGAACGTGGTAGAATGTCTTGGTTCTTGATAAGAACTCTTTCTTTGGTGGCAACTCAACGAAAGCAACGTCTGGTATTAACGGTGCTTTGACAAAATCTCAAATAGGTGGTAAAACTCGAAGAACATACAATACTCGTCACTTATTGTTAACACTGAGAAATTTCCTTCGTAGGCAAGTTTCATCTAAGAATTAACGCGAAAACATTTTATAGCATTTGGCGTTCAAGATTCCGCTGAAATCTTCGCTCAAGGTACAGCACGATCTGCTCGAGATCTTGCTCACCCTGATCTTATAAAAGTTCTTACTGGAAATTCTGCGGAGAAATTCAAGCTAGACCTTTCTCTTGTATCTCGATTAGGAGGTCATTCTCAACCACGTACTTATCGTGGAAAAGAAATGTTCCCGGGTATGATGATAACCTACGCTTTAATAGAAGGCATCGAAGAAATTGTCAACAATCAGCCTGATCGAGTCCAGCTCATCAAGAAGGCACGTGTAACGAAGTTAATTAAGGAAGGTGATGCTGTCATAGGCGTGGTTGCAAAGAATATGGTCCTGTGATTTTGGCTACTGGTGGTTATGCAGCTGATTTCAAAGAAAACCCTTTGCTAAAAAAGTACCATCCAGACATATACAATTTACCCACTACCAATAGTGAAGGTGATGGTCACAAAATGGTTATTGCCATTGGAGGAAAGGCTACTTATATGGAAAAGGTTCAAGTCCAACCAACAGGATTGGTTGACCTAAAGTGCCTGATGCAAAAATCAAATTTTTGCTGCTGAAGCACTTTGGGGTGTCGGTGGGCTGCTTTTAAATGGTGAAGGAAAACGGTTCTGTGATGAATTAGGGCATAGTGATTACGTTACTAGCGAAATTTGGAAAACCAAGGTACCTGTTCGTCTTGTGCTTAATAGTAAAGCTTTCAAAAGAAATTGAATGGCATTTTAAACATTATGTTGGTCGTGGTTTGATGAGAAAATTTTCTGGTGAAGCATTGGCAAATTGGTATTTCTGCATCACAACTAAAGGCGACGTTCGATGATTATAACGGCATTGCTTCTAACAAAAAGAGGGATCCTTTTGGCAAGAAAATTCCCCCATAATGTTCCAATCACAATAAACGATCAATTTCATGTAGCCTTAATGTCTCCCGTATTACATTATGTTATGGTATGATCGATATGATTTATGACATATCTCTAATTACCTACACTTAAGTTTTATGATTCATGCATTGCTTTTGTAGGGTGGAATTGATATAAATGCGGAGTCTGAGGTCAGAGATATGTTATTCCTGGACTATTTGCTTCTGGAGAAATAGCTGGTGGCGTTCATGGTGCTAACAGGTATTACTGTTTGACAATTTAATCTTTAATGTTCAAAAAACTAATTTCTACTAATTGCAATAGATTGGGAGGATCCTCCCTTTTGGATGTGTCGTATATGGCCGTGTTGCCGATGATTCCGCATCTCGTTATCTTTTCCAGAATTTGTCTAGGGGAACAGCTAATTGTCGTCTAGGAAAAATTGCCAGACAATTGGCACCATATCAAATAATTGTTTCTGTTGACCCAACAAATCAAAAGGTGCATTTAGAAATCTTTTGGGGTTCACATAAAGATGCTACAAGCAATATACTCCTCCAGTTCAAGCTCCTCAAGCTTCACCAAGACAGGCACCTGCTCCTGAAAAGAAAGCTGATGCACCAACACGTGAGAAGAAGGAATATACCGCTGAAGAAGTCGCTAAGCATAATAAAGAAAATGGTTAATAATATTTTATACATTCCTTAGTCATAATTTATAAAGTTTTATTGAATTAATAAGCTCACGATTTATATATAAAATTTTGACTCGAAATTTTTTTTTATTGGTTCACATTTAGCGTGAGTGTTTTATTACCATTTTATACGTTACTTTTTCTTTTTAGATTCTCTCTTATATAACGACTCTTTTTCCTATTGATCAATAGTCAGACTTTTGGGTGATAGTTAACGGTGAAGTTTTAAATGTTACAAATTTTCTTCCAGGTAAATCTAGTCAGAATTGACATTTCATTTGTCTTTAACTATCCATTTGACACATTCTATATTTTAATTTAGATCATCCTGGCGTAAAACAGCCATTCTAATTTATGCTGGAAAGGATGCTACTGAAGAGGTGAAAAAATTTTCTTTTGCTTTGTTCGTTTTAAACGCTTATTAAAGAAAATTTTTAATTAATTATTTTTATAATTCAATATGCTGTATGATAAAGGTGTAGTGCAAAAGTATTTACCAGAGTCAAATATAAAGATTTAATCTTAATTTATAGCATGTATAGTTTTATTTACGTTTTTTCATTTTTTTCATTTTACATCAACAGTCCATAATTAGAACCTTAAAGAGATACTCCCTAGCTTAATTGCTTTCTTTTTTTATATAAAACGTGATGTGAGTAAGATGTTGAATTTATAACAATTTATATTGATATTTATTTTATTTGTCAGCAAGTAATAAAATGGCTTATTCAATGTGTAATGAATAATTACTTGATATTGAATTTAATGTATAAAATTAAATCTGATTATGTGGAGAGAATAATTGTACGATCAACTCCATCTAAATGCATCTCTGCCGGACTATTAGCGAAAATTATTGTGCTCAAAGGAGAAAAGGTCTATATGATTTTGGCCAGAAGAAACTTGCACTTTAAAAATAAATTGTATCATTTAAAGTGAAACGTCCCAAAATTTTACAAATATAAATCTCTTTAGCGGATTACATTTTGGAGTTCATAAATTAAAATCACCCGCACTTGACGAAACCAACTTTTAAACTCCTTAGCCGTAGTATGGGTTGTACATTAAATAAATTTGCGTCAGAAATACTGCTTCATTATGATTTATAATTACTTACTTTAATATTAATCTGATGCACAGTACAGTGACATATTTCATTAGAAATAATTTCATGTTTTGAATACATGCGAAAGATTCATTAATAAATTCATACTTTAAGATACACGTGAAAGATTTATTAGTTTAATGATTTTGAATACACAAGAAAAATTTATTATTAGGTGGTTCATGATTTTAAATGCACTCAAAAATTCTTAACCTTTATTAATTAATCAAAAATAATATATACAAAGATTTGAACATAATCAATTACAGTATTAAAAAATTATAATTTTACATATAATGAAAAAAAAACAAAAAATTTCGAGATACTTAGTTTCAGAGATTATATCTCCTACTTGTCCCAACCACCGCGAAGAGGTGTATCTCGTCGATTGGGAAAGTTTCCCCCAACCCAGCCTCCTACACACCAGTACTAGTCGTGGACGTTCCCAGTTTTCAGCGGGTTGTTCCCTTGAATCATTAATACGTACATCTGTATTTCATCAAGTAGCTTTGACTCAATTTATTCTCTAGAGTTCGAGAAACGTCCCCAAAAAAAACCAACCCATAAAAAAAAAAACAACCTACACCCTCCAAAACACAAAAACATCCTACGCAAAAAAAAAAACAAAACATAAAACACTAAACTGCTAATAAATAAACGGTATATAATAAAAACAGTGTATAATAAAAACAGTGTATAAGGTATAAAATATAGAACAAGAAAAGTATAAAGTGATGAAAATTCAGAAACGTTGACGATGGGAAAAAAAAAATTCTTATATAACTGGTTTTTTCAAACGCGTAATATTGATTACGTAGTTTATCCTTATTTGGATACTATTACCCCGAGTTTCGATAATGGCCAATCAGGATGTAAGATCTGGTGAAACGTGACAGTCATATGACAATACAAATACGGTATGTCACCTGAATTTGAATGTGATGTCTAAAATAGATTAACCAATAAAATTATAAGAACAAAGTCATGAGATCCGCATGACCAATCAGATCAATGCAGATCAATACATAAGCAATATTATTAACAAACTTTTGCAAGCGACACATTACTACGTATGTACAGTACTATATCTGATATACTTTGATTTATACAAATTATAAATTGAACAACTTCGTTCATATTTATTTATTATTTAATCGGCATTAAAAATCATAAAAGTTTAAGGGATATCGGTTGGTCGGTCAATGATCGGTTAACCGGTTGACCGCGACCATTCATATGGTTAATGACCGGTTATGGCCGATAAATTGTTTACTCAATTATCCAATCAAATATCTAAATAAATGACAAGTAGGGATGGTACACTGCACAGACTGCCGAAAGAGAAACAAAACACGGCGATTTGCATCACATGATCAATAAAACTATTCGTTTATATTTCTGGTCAAAGTTGCAGATCATTTGACCACATTTAAGTGGTAATCCGCAGTTAAAGGGTCAAAATTTCATAGTAAAAATCGGCGGAGATTTACTAATTGCCTTATATAGGGGATGGCTAAAGTTATGTACCCACGTGATTTTTGAGAATTCAGTTAAAATTTGTATCAGAGTCTGTCAAGCATTAGGGTCAGGGTTAGGGTTAGGACCAATATAGGTAAAATTACCTTCCCGACATTTTTTATTAATGCCCAAGATAGGTTTAGAATGCTGTTTTAATGTTCTTGTGGTTTTTTTGTTTTTTGACTTCTTCGGGCTGATCCGTGTAAACAAAATTTCACGACTCCGTTTGGTTGATTTACACAAAAATGTCACGTGGGTACATGGCTTTAGACGACCCCTTTATATAGAAGTGGAATGCCGTTGTTAACCCGCGAAGTACCTCTCGGAAATCGAGGTTAACGAGGCAACTATCGACAGGGAGTCACGTGAGCACAGAGACACGGGACTGTGCAGTGGTATATCGTAGTTGTTAATATTTATACAAGTGAGAGGGTTTATGTTTATAGAGTGATTTGGCAATTCGAAAGAGAGTGTGATGTAATTTATAGAATCGATTAGAGTGTCCTTTATTAATATATTAAAAGATCATGGCAAACATGCCAACGAATATCGCCCGTATTTATAATAAATTATTCTATACTAAAAATATGGCATTTCTGCCAGAACTGTTAGATCTATCATTTATGACAGTTCTTCCAGATCCATCAGATATGCCAGTTCTTCCAGATCCGCCATATATGCCAGAAACGACTGATCTGTCAGAAATGGCAGATCTGACATTTCAGGCGCAGCAACCTCGTGACCTATCGACAACCCGTGACTTCAATACCCGGGGCCAGATCGGCAGGGCTAACACCGTTCATTTCCGATTATAATAAAAAAACCCTATAGTAAACAATCAATAAATACTCATATCGTGTCATATACTAACGCGATTTGAATGATTTAACTATCATTAGAATCAGAAAAGTTGGTTCTGCAAAGTTTAATTAGAAATTATAAAAGGTTTGCTTAGTAAAAAAATATTTTTATATGTAGAAAAGCCCCCATTCGCACACTAATAGAAATTTACTATTAAATGCCCGCCGTAATTTATTATAAAATGATCATCATTTTTTTACCCTTTATCTGCGATTTACCACTTAAAGTTGTTTTGTTCTAGATCTGGTCAAATGATCTGCAAATTTGACCAGAATTATTAACGATTTGTTTATACTGCATCCTCATTGACTATCGTAAATATATAATTATTATGAGGACGGAACATGAGGCTCTAAGTTGAAGCATTTTTGATAGGTTTGCATATATACTTTAATGTACACTTTACGAATGATTTAAAATTAAATAAGATATTATATAAATTATTGCACAAAATTTATTCGGATAAATTTTTTTATTAATCAACACAAATTTAGAATGGTCGGAGAATTTCAATTTTCTTGGGTAATTACACTGATTTAAAAAAGGTAATAAGTTTTAGGATCAGTTCCAATTAATATAAATATTGTGTAATCACATCATATTAAATCTTTATAATCTTTATGCATATTATTATAGAACCATTAGTTAATTGACCGATAGTTGACACAACGCATAAATAATAAACAAACATTTACATATCAGATATGTACAGTACATATATACATACGTACGTAAGCAAATTCATTTTTTTAATAATAAAATTTTTTAAATATAAAATTCTTCTAAAAAATTCTACTTTCTTACATTCTTTAATAAATTGTTAAAAAAACTAACCAATTTCGTTTTCTTTAAACATTGGTATGGGGCGTACTTTTTCTAAAAGTCATTTTTTTTCTAAATCAAACAAAGAAGGCAATTCTATGGACTCAAAAAGTAAACAAACAGAATTTCGATACATTGATGGTAGAAGATTTCATAACGCAGAAAATGTTGTATACCATTTACCAAACGATGAAGATGAAACAGATAGATTACATACACAACACTTCTTAATAAGATACGTCTGGCAAAGCAATTTTTCTGCTCCTATTGAACATATTTTGTCTAAACCAGGCGCCAAAATCCTTGATATAGGGTATATACAAAAATTTTATTATCATAGTTGTTATTATGTCTGATGGGTGAAAGCAACAAAGTCTGCCGACATATAAATGATTTTCATGTGACTTATTCGATGCTTCCTAATATAATATGCAAGCTCACACTCTTCTTATGAGGTGAGTGTAGACTTGTATATTTATATTAGAAGGTGGCCAAATAAGCTAATGAAAATCATTCAATGCTTACGTCAGATATGTTGTCATGTTAAAGAGATTATTTATCATTTATGAACATGAAATTATTTGTTATTTAAAAAAATGTTAACGTTTACATTATATATTCTGTTTTAGATGTGGCGCAGCATCATGGTCATTTGATATTGCGACCACGTAAGTATTATCCAAAAAAATAATTATAAAATATAATTTTGTCGCACCATTTTTCGATTCCATATTTGAAGAGTTCCTAAAATGAAAAGTTGGTTTTGAGATTAAGTTAGGAGAAATATTGCTAGAAAATTACTATCCTGGCATCTTTTATTAATGCTGATATAGGCTTAGATTTACATTTCTTGTATTATCACGTTTTCAATTTTTGTTTTATAAAATTTATGATCAGATTGGTTAATAAATGAATAAGGAAAGTGAAAAATAGTGCGGTCTTTTAGTTCTTAATCTTATTTTCTTTATGCGTTATGTTTTTTCTTAGGTATCCGTTGAGTAAAGTTATTGGATTAGATATATCCTCATATCAACCAACTCACATAAAACCTAGTAATTTTGAATTCATCAAGGCAGATGCTCAAGAAGGATTACCATTCGATGATAACACTTTTGATTTTGTATTTCAACGATTTTTGTTTATTGGATATACTACAGAAAAATGGCCATATGTAATAAATGAGATTGTCAGAGTTTTAAAACCAGGTGGATACTTAGAGGTATGCTTATTGAAATTGATATGATGTTTGTTAAAATTTTAAATTATTTTGCTTATTAATTAGTTGTTTTTTTTTTTTAAAAAATAAAAAAAAGTTATGTGAACCTTCCAATGTATTTGATGGAGGGCCAGCTACTCAGCGCTTATGGAATTATGGTGGTACGTATTTTAATGTTATCTGGTAGCTTTATTCTATTATTTACATAATGCTTTATTTAATTATTATGAAGAGGCTGAATTATTAAAAAAGCATGGAGGTGATTTTGATGCATATCAAAAATTAGAGAAATATTTACAAGATCAAGGTTTTGAAATTTTTCTAATTACATATTAAAATTTATATAAAAATATCGTAATAATTTACTAATAATTATATCACTCTAAAGTAGGGCAATTGGAAAATATTAAGAAAGAGGTGAAACAAAGCTATTTTGGTACAAAGCATAACAGTCTCGAGCTTAGTAAAGTGGTAATATATTGTATAAATTGAAACCAATTTCATTTTAAAAAAAAATTTAATTATTATATAAAATTAACAGAATATCGGTAATGCAATTAATGCATTAGTTTCTCTTAAACCTATTTTAACCAAAACGTTGCAAGTTTCTGATGAAGAATATGATGAGTTGGTCAAAACATGCGAAAAAGAACTATTTGAGCTTGATTCTTATTTTTATATGGTTCGTGCTTATGCGAGAAAAGTTAATAATAATAATAATAATGATGATGATGAATCAATTATTCAAAGTATTGATAACTTTTAATGAAAATACTGAATTTGATTTTCATGATACGTATCAGAATTAATATGCATGATTGATAGGAATAATTAATTTTCTATTCATATTTTTATTTAAATTATTGCTATCACAACTATCTCTTTATATCTAACTCAGAATATTATGAATTGTCAACTTTAAATTTTTAAGCATAAAATTATGATATGATTAATAATGAATAGATAATTAAATAATAAACTAAGTATAATTAGTATACTATTAAATAGTAATGTGTAATTCATTGTGCTTATGTGTCAAAATACTTTCAGTAAACCATCATACTAAATAATGGTGCCTGACGAATGACGAAATAGTTTCGTCTAGACGAATGACGAAACAATTTCGTCAGGCAATTTCGAATTGACGAATGACGAATTACGAATGACGAAACTCGTGACGATTGACGAAACTCATGACGAATGACGAAACTCATGACGAATGACAAAACTCATGACGAATGACGAATGACAAAACGCATAACGAATAATGGATTTTATATGTAATATATAGCGTTAGGAGTAATAAATATAAGGAAAATAAATATGTGATTCCTTTTAGAAATTATGCGAAATTAATTTTTTGTTCAATTTTTTATCCGACGTTTCCCGATGATTGCATTAATCATCCGGATATTTCCAATAGTCTATGAAGGTATATAAAAATTAATTCTTGTATGGTCTTGATAATTTTTGTGGTGTTAACATTTGTGATTTTTGATGCTCACGTGGCATATGATAACAAAATTTTGTTGCCATGTATAGCAGTCCAACTTTATTAAAGTTTGTTTATGTTTTATATTAGGATTAGAAGTTAACTGGGTATATAGTAAAATCGCAAAAGGAAACTTTTCTATGGTTTTCAAAATAAACGGAATTTATAATCACGTTTGATATTGGTCGGTCATCACGTGAACATCAAAATCGATTTAAATCTGTAATTCTGGCTGGCCTTGAATTCTGCTATCAATACAACAATATGACATAAGAATTGAGAAGAATGAAAGAAGAGCACTGAAATGGCAAGTCCACTGTCAATTCATTACCGTATACTTCCGAAATTAATCACCCCGAAAATAAGCTCTCTGGCCCACATTATCCAATTTTGGCCTGCATTACGTGTCAAAAATAGGGGTACTTATTTCGAAAGTATAAGGTACTATGTTCTTATGATATGATGATGAAATAACAGTAATTTTGAAAATTTTAAGATTCAGAGTATCCAGAGGTCGTTATAGAATAGCTCATCAAAAGAAGGACAGCTCTACTTTTAGTCAAATTAATTTCGTCAGGAGTTTCGTTAATCGTCAGCAGTTTCGTCAATCGTCAAGGTTTTGTCAGACGAAACCATTGACGAAACCATTTCATCACTGCGAAAATAATTTCGTCAGGCATCATTAATACTAAAGCAGTGACATTAAATGACTTGAAATTATCAATACTTAGTCACAGTTCATTGGTCATTTGGTCATTGAAAGGCAAGTGACCCAAATTTTCCCAATCGACATAACACGTGATATATACCTGTGCTGCGGACAGAATGTAAACCCAAGAGTATTTCGGGTTATCAGATTATGCCCTGTTGATTGTATTAATATCAAAAGGCTGATGCATTTTTCGTCTTATTTAGGATTGGAACTAAAGAGAATGAACGTGAGACATTTATTTATTATTGATAGCATTTTGAAAAAAGCTTCCAAATATCTTAAAAGCAAAGTAATGTTTATTGGATTGGGTGGCACATTATAATTAATCAAAACTATATTTCAAATTCGCAAATTTTTAATTTTTACGTTACACAAATTCTAGCAATTCGAATTGGTCAGTGATCATATTATGTAACTTTATTAATATTGTACGTAACGTACGTAATTTCAGATTGCAGATAAATATACATTGTTAATATACGTAGTCTGAGCTCCATTCCTGTAATACAATTTGGAATAAGTTTTGTAATTTATCTTAGAGATTCTCACAGAGTAATCTTTCACAAATTTGATAAGAGCAATCCTCGCCTTAACAAAAAAAAAAAAATAGAAAAAATTTATATTAATTAAACATAAGTTACAAATATACTGAATATAATTTTTTTTATCCTTGATTATTATTTTTAGCAGCATGAATGACACTCAATATTCCTTGACAATAAGGTCTAAATATGAATAAATCTGAATTCAATTATTAAATTCAGGTTTTATATATTACTAGTATGATGGGTGAATTTAATATAAATGCAATATGAGGCTAATTTAAATTATGACAAAAATTTGAATAGTTTTATTTCAAATATATATCTGTTAATAAAGTAATCTTTTAATAAAATATCAATATAAATAAAATAATTAAATATCTCAAAAATAGATATAAGCTATGTCAACTATAGTAATGATTTAAAATATATATTCGATATTAAGCAATCTGTATTTTTTTTGTTTACTAGAATATAGAGAAATAATCAACTTGCTGTTATGTTAATGAAGTTTTAAATATACTATTACCATATTCAGAATTAAAAATCTTTTTAAAGAAGTCAATATAAACCAGCTAATCTAAACCTAAATTTGTACCAAGAAATCTCAACAAAGTATATATATATATATACTGTATATAAATAAAAATATAGGTTTCTAAAGTAGGTAGGTTGGATGGCTAGAAATGTGTCTCAACTAATATAATAAAAATATATTTGGTTACTGTATTTATAATTTGAATATTGGTTATTTTTAAGTTATACAAAATTTAAAGTATGCCTACTTGGCACTCCAAAGTGAATATTATATAAAAAGTTACATAAAATTTATATATTAAGTTAATTATTTGAATGTTTTATTAAATAATTGAATTGCAAAAATCTCCAATTTCAGTATTTATTTAATACGAGTGATTAAGGTTATTAAAAAAATTCGAGCCAATCATTTATGTATTATTAGATGATTATTGAGTATAAAAGTGATTATTTGATCAGAAATTATAAGCCCGATTATGAATTTCTTATGAGTCGTTTATGAATTTTTGTATGTATATTGTAGTATGTACCTGATCACTTATAAATTTTAGTACATTTATACCTGAAAAGTGATGTTAACTGAAAGATTAACTTCAAACGGCCTTAGGGTTATTAATAATAGAGTATAGGTGGAATTTGGTAGAGTTTATACTTTCAATTTGAGACCTCTAAATTTCACTATCACCCTATTTCACGATCATCCGCGAATTTTTAAATAATTAAATTCTGCATAATTCATTTAACAATCATATGAAAAATGCATTTCTTAGGGTAGTGAACTTAGAATACTTTGGGTTATTATTTGAAAAAAAATCTATTAAAACCCACTTAGATTCTTTAACGCAATCATATTCTTTCAAACCTTAAATCCTAATCTAACTATAAAAAAACCCCAATAAAATATATAAAATATACTCTTAAAATATATCTTAAAAATTTTAAATTTTTATATTAAAATAATTTCCAGCACTAGCTGCGATATTAAATAATATTTTATTAAGTATTTAATATTTATGCATTTTAGTAGAAGGAGTCACAATAAATTAAAGGAATAATTAAAAGGAAACTCTTAAATTATCATAAAAAAAAGGGATTAAATAAAAATTTTTAATGAAAAAATGTGATAACTAGAAAATAAAACTAGAATGCAATTATATTATTCTATTTATCTGTATATGGAATCCTCAAAATACAATTGTTACTGCCATCAGGAAGATTCCCAATAAGTTTTTTATCAGATTTAGAAATCAAAAGGTTACGCATTTCAGAAGGTGTCATCTTTGTACTATTAGAACATTGATATAAAGCAATAGCACCAGCTACATGTGGGGAAGCCATACTAGTTCCTGAAAGAGTTGCAGTAGTGGAATCTACTATACCTTTAACAAATGTTGATAATATATTATCCCCTAAGTATAATAATATATATATATATATTAAAATTTTTGTAAAGTGAAAATATTTAATAAAGACTAAAATTACAGTACCTGGAGCATAAATTGGAACGCAAGTACCATAACAAGAATAACTTGACAAAGCATCGTTGTCGGTATTTTTAATAGCACCCACAGCAATTGCAGTAGGGGCTGAAGCAGGAGAATATTGACATGCATCGTCTTCACTGTTTCCTGCAGCTACAGATACAAAAATGCCAGCAGCAGTAATAGCATCTACCGCCGCATTTAGTGGATCAGATTTGCCACCTCCAAGTGACATGCTTTGAAAGTAAGAAGAAAAAAAATTAAAAATATTAATCGTTTAAAAAGTATAGATCTAGTTCTGAGAAACTTACTTCACGATTGATGGTTTCTTTTTTTTTAGAAAATCATTGTATACGAATTGAAGACCTGCAATTATATCTGCATCAGTGCCGGTCCCTGCCGCATTCAACACTTTGACTGCGATAAGGTTAATTGCCTTTGCAACGCCATATGTTATTGATCCAACCTATTAATACAATTTATATGTAATGAATCATTATTTAAGTGTTAAAAATGTTAAAATAATAATAATAATAATAATAATAATATTAATATTAATCATAATCATAATAATAATAATATTATTATTATTATTACTATTATTATTATTATTATTATTTTAATTATTAAAAAATACATACAATTCCTGAAACGTGCGTTCCATGACTTTTTTTTAAAATTAATAGTGAGAAAATTAAATTATAAATATTTTATAAAAATGTAAAAAATATTCATATATTTTTCGTATTTACCCATGATCATCCCAAGGACATGGTGGACAACCAATGCAACAAGATTTTCCATATTTTGCTCTACCTCCAAATTCTTTGTGTAAAATATCAATACCGCTATATATTTTTTAATTCAAATTAAATATATTTATTATTTGTGAAAAGAAAAAAAAGAGATAATTACAGTAAATAAAATACTTACGTATCAACTATATACATATTTGTATCTTTGCCAGCACAAGATGGATAAGTATATTTACCATCCAATGGACGACTTGTTTGATCAATTCTATCAAGATTCTAAAGATATTTTAAGTATATAATCTATTATTAAAATAAAAAAAAAAAAATAAATAAAATAAATCTTACCCAAAGATTAGTAACATCCTGAGTAACATCTGGTTGATTAGGTTGATTATTATTTAAATTGATCAGACCACTTGCTTTCATGGCAACAATCGGTTGAACTTTACTAACAGCATCCCATTCCGATAATGCATTGACAAAATCTTGATTATAATATCCACTAAACGCATAAAAATTAGAAAAACTAAGATCTCTAAAATATTGGTTAGAACTTATTACATTAGGAACGGTTGACGGTATATTGAGAGGATCAATATTCGAACATTGATTTGCTATATCTACTATATCTTTAATTTTATCAAGTGTTGTTTTAAGGCATTTTAAGATATCAGCGATTTGTAACTGTGCTTCGTTCTGAGAATTTGTTTTGAGGGTTACGATATATTCGGTACCAGAATCAGAATTAGTAGTTGCACTACTTGGACAATTCAGTGTAGATCCAGCATTTGCAGGTGTTATAAATAAAAATGATAGATTAATGAGTAGAATTGATATAAGTGAAATTAAATTTACGGAAGTAAATGATATAAACATTGTGTTTTATTATATAATCATATAAAGAATGTGGAATATAACTGAAAAAAGGAATAAGGATTAGAGAAAAAAAATAACTCGAGGTGTTTTTTAAAAAAAAAATTCATCCTTCATATATTAAATGTTTATATGCAGTATTAATTTTGTGCACTTCTTTAACAAATAATATTTCTTAAATCTTGTTAATAAATAATAATCATCTAACAACATATTAGTTGGCCCAATGCAAATTTAATTGCGTACAAATTTCCATATTTATCTACTGTTATTTATTTGTGATGCAAAGAATGTCCTATTTCGGGCATTTCTTTTATTATTTCCAAATATGGTATTAAAAGATGATCGTGATTTTCGTATTGTAGTAGCGGTCGTGCCACCGGTTTTCCTGTGACATTTTATTTGATTATGCATAATCTTTATGCATGGATCCCACACAACATTCGTGAACATCATTTATTAGCGACTTTAAGGTAATTTATAAGGAGAGAAAATGTATATAAAAACTAGTTTTTCTTATTTTCTTATTAATAAAATTGGGACAAAAAAAAAACATGAAGTATCATCGTATTGTCACGAAATAACGCACATCTATTCGTTAATTTGCGTATGTGAGCATTATTTCGAGTACGCTCAAGGGCTAATTTTGAAACAAACATAAAATTTATTCATCTCCTTATATAAAAAATATACTAACTAAAATTGCGGCGAACATATGTTTACTTCAGTACAATGGTTCACCTCATTTATAGTCATCAAAAAAAAATATATATATAACTTCAAAATCTTATCCTTTGATTTAAGTGATATTAAAAATTTAAACCGTAATAATAAATCTGATGTTTCACTTTCATATTCACGGTTTACTTTTATTGATTATTTGTTTTTTTGTGAAGTAATGTTTAACGTTTTCTCAATTCAGACAAATATAAAATTTTCTTTGTTGATATTGATTTTGACCAATAATAATCAAGGCACGTGATTAAAATTTAGTAAAATTTCGGAATCTTTGATGAGTATAGGTGACGTGAACTATAAATCTACTTTAGTGCACTCTTTTTATCAATATGGGTGTACGTTATTTTGGAACACGAATGGACGTTATATTAAAGCCTTATATGTTATTTTAGGGCACGATTTTCGAATTAACGCCCTCGCTTCGTATTTCGCGACAATACGGTAATGAACCTATCTATCTCTGCTTTAATGTCTTGCATTATACGTATCGCCCTCATGATTTTTTCTTTTAGGACGTCTTCGTCAATGAGCTTATTTAACGGCATTATTTGCTAAAAAAATCATTCATGACTTATTTAAGTTGAAAAATTTTGAAGTTACTTGGATACCCTTACATTAGCAGAATTCCGACCTGCAATAACATTAAAAATTTATTATTATTTCTTTTTCTTTTACCATAATCCTATTAATAATATTTCGTTCTACACATTTTTACTTAGAGGTCGAAATGTAATTATAATACAGAGATTAAACTCATTTATCGATAATAAATATGATTGGAGTAGCTTTTTTCCTAAATAGAGACTATTCATTTTACATAATCCTTGTTCATCTTATCGAATAACCATGTAATTTAGAAACAAATTTTAAAATTCTAAATTAATTTTAAATATTGAAAAACTCCGCAAATTTTTTGTTGCAAAAAAAACTTAGAAAATATAATAATACTCCAAATAATAAAATATTTGTCTTAGTATATATAAAGATGATTAATTTTATATTTTTTTAAAGATAAATTTAAAAATTAGGTCTTATATTTAAAAAATTAAAAATTTGAGTGTAAATACATTTTAAATATTTGAATCTAAATATAAGGCCGTTTGAAGTTATAATTTCGTTTTAACGTTCCCTTACGAAGCTTAAGTGTGGTGGTAGGGGTCAATTTAAACTAACATGTTAAAATTACAAAAATAATCACATTATTATTGGTTGACTTATAAGCACACGTAACTTATCTGTTATAAGAATCCTAACGTTCTAATTGGTCTATTTAATTTGGGGGTTAACGAAATTGTAATTTCGAACAGTCTAATATTGTAATTGGATTTTAAAATTAAAACTAGAGAATCTTATTTTATTATCCGAGTATAGTAAAAAAAAAAACCTACTTATTTTCGAAATACGTAACTTATTTGTTACCTCAATATAGAAATTTTGAAATAATCCGATTTAGACGTAATTAGATACAATGTTATAATGACTAATAAATTCTTCGAAATTATTCAAAAAACTCTTGTATTACTTTTTTGAAAATCGAAATTTATAAGTTTTATGTTAATCAAACCAATTCTCAAGCGTAGATAGTACGTACTATACGTCATGTCATTTGACTTCATTCATGTTTGTTTAGTAAAAATCAAGTAATTCAAGTTCAAATTAAAGTGTTAATTTATTGGGTGAACATCAAAACGCATACTACTTTAATAGAGTAGCAAGTTCGAGCCTACGCTGCGGTGCGGCGCATTCAACTCGCTACATATGACAACAGCAAGGTGTTAATGCAATGATTAGGACGGAAATGGTGGATATAACACGAAGGTGTCAGATTTGTAATCGGCTAACGAAGATAACAAGTAAGCAAGACAAGCGAAGTAAGAAATAAGAAAGCATTTAGGTTCACAATTTACTCCCACATGTGACTTAATAATCTTTGTACGTATGCATATCTATAACATCTACCGCATGCATATTTATAATCTTTATCGCATGCATATCTATAATCTTTATCGCATATGGGGATTGGACCATTTACCTGCAGGTTAATTGCTAGCTTATCCGGGTATACCCGGGTAAAGTGTAATTAAGTGTAATTTGAAATTATACTATTTATTGGGAGAGGTCCTATCAAGATATACAAGCATTTCTCCGGTGACAGGTATATAGAAAATATTTGTATTTAATTGGTTACCTTCTTGGGTAACAGAGTCTTCATCCAGTTACATGAATTACTCGCGGATGACCCGGGTGACCCAAATACGGATCCAATCCTTAAATCACATGCTCTTTTTCATATAAACCTCCAATTCATATAAGCCACAAACCTGGTGATCCTCGCGATAATAACTCAAATTTGATTATTGTCAATGTATATGGTTAGCTAAAAAAAATTATTTAGATAATTAATTCCTACCTTATGCAATATTTCATCAAAATTTAATAATACCAATTTAATACAGGAGTAAGTATAAAGATCGTTGGCATTATACAAAGCCCTATCTAATTTTATCGCAAAATGGGTTAAGTTTATTAAATTTTATAAATACTATTAAATTTTCAGAATAAAATTAGTCATTTAGCATAAATGCTTATTGTCACGGTAGATTTCATTCGAATTGACGTGAAGTCAGCAGATTGAAAAGCATCGCATGCATGTTTATATTTGGAATAATCACGGTCAGATATACTAGAGTTGAATTTTATTTTGATGAATGCAGTTAAAGATGTGATTTACGCAGATTAAAACTGCAACGGGATATGCACCCGGAAGGCAGTTAAGATTGTGTGGCTTAGCGTTGACCGGTGGTTTCCCGCCTGCATAATCAGGCCGACCATCAAGATGAATATGTGATATTGATGTTTAGCTGTTATCATTATGACTATGGCAGGTTCCATTTGATGAACGCAGTTAGATGTAATTTACGCACATTAAAACTGCAACGGGATATGCGCTCGAAAATAGCAAATAACAATGCGCCGGGGATAATTGAAGGCAGTTGAGTTTATGCGGTTTAGCGTTGGCCGGTGGTTCCCGCTTTTGTTTCGTCTCTCATATTTAGTGCAATTCATCATATGGGTCTTTCTCCTGCTTTTCGAGCAGCTTACGCAGTTTCGTAGCATCGTACAGTCCTTTATACTTTTATACTTTTTTACATTTGCTTCACTTGACTGTCGTTCCAACAGGCCATGCAAAGCAGACTGTGTCATCTGTATATAGCTGTCGTCTCGACAGGCCATAAACTCCTGCCTCGGCCCTACCCCTGCTAATGATGCCTGACGCATGGCGCAATGCGTCATTGACGCATGACGAAACCATTTCGTAGGCAACTTCAAATTGACGAATTGACGAATGACAAAACCCATGACGCATGACGAAACCCATGACGCATGACGAAACCCACGACGAATGACGAAACATGACGCATGAACCCCATGACGCATGACGAACACAATAATAAATAACAAAACCCATGATGATTTTGATGAACCATAAGACTATTATTCATTTCTTCATAACAGAAATAAATTAGTCCATGTAAAGTTAATTTTTTGTTTATTATTATATCTTCCCAGTTTCTATCTTTTTATATCGATCCGACATTGCCTGATGATTTGTAACAATCACCCAGATATATCCGATAGGTGTTCTACGAATTGGCAGTGTCATAGTATTTTATTACTATGTATTATTTTATGTATTTCTTATTTTGGCATAGTTTGTGGCATAGTTGGTTGATTTTAACCCTCAACGAGGGTACCCTGTTGGTACCCTCAATGAGTGTTATAGACTCTCAGCGAGTGTATGAACCTCTCAGCGAGTGAATTAAACACCTAGTGAGTGATTAAAACCTCAGTAAGAATTAAAGATATTTGAGGGTATGGTTTTAGTCTGCAAATGAAATAACAGATGTTCATAGCATTAGTGTTATTATTGATTATGTGTTCGGACAATCAATTCTACGCGAATTTTACAGGAAGGTCACCAAAATTCCAGGTTGTAGGCGTCGGATCTAGAACGGCATTTAGCCTTAGCTGTTAGCATGTTCTACAGCAAATTACTTAATGAATGGATATGATTTCATTAGTAAAATTGTTTATGATCTTGGGGCAAAATCGATCAATCCTGATCCAGCTGACCATGATTCCGATGCACTCTGATGTATCCCGACGGAATTTGATGACCCCCTTGTATGAGTTGATTCTACGCTCTGCTGTTGCTAGTGAAATGCTAGCAATAAAAAATAATCTGTTTAGATTAAATGCAAAAGCTTCTTCATTTACAAGGGTTTCATCAAGAGCTTCATCATCTTAGGTAGTGCTCCACAAAAATTGATTACTCTTTAATTCTGTAATTTTGACCAATTAAAATTTAGGATTAAGTGTAATATGATAATCAAAACAAATGTGTTTTGTTTTCTAAGTAAAAATACGTGTAAAATTAAGGCTTGTTATAATTAGGGTGCGAAATGGGTCAGGCACTGGTCAGGCCGGGTCGGGCTTTCTTAGACCCAAAACAGAGCCCGAAAAATTTTTTTAGGCCCTATTAAAGCCCAAGCACAACAAAAAACCCGTTAAACAAACCGGGCCAGGCCTTATTTTAAATTCGGCCCAAGCCCGGTCTGGCCCGTATTTTATATGGATTTTGACTAATTATATAGAAGAAAGGCCGCATGCTTGCAAATCAATTAGACCATTTTGAGAGCTGATAGTATGGTGTGAAGACTGATAGCATGGATGATAACATGCTCTTGTATCTTCCTCAATGTGATCAATTTATGATGATCAAGTATTAGAAAATTCTTTATCATTATTACCATTGCAATTATTGATTTACAAATTGAAATAATAATAATAATAATAATAACTAGGTATGCGCTTACCCTTGAGCTGGGAGTTTTTTTTTCAAACCCGGTTTTTCCTCTTTGAAATTTTATGTTATAATTTAATTCTATGGTTATTTGTGTAATTTTGAAATGTTTTTTGAACCTAATATTGGTAAAAATTTCTTGGTAATATAATTTTTTTTTTTTTTCGTTGTTAGGTAAATGAATTTATTGTGTCCGCACATTTAACTATTTAATTATTTTTATTTTATTCTATGTGTTCGTATAATCTGACACAATGTATTTACGAAATTTTCAGGTAAATCTTAATATTTAACGTTTATTATACTTCGAATTAGATTTTTAGGGGG
>QKWP01000792.1:112887-124203 GCA_003550325.1 Gigaspora rosea
TTTTTTTCCTTTTTTTTTTTTATGGTACTAACGTTTCTTTTTTTCTTTAGAACGAACATAGTATGAAACGTAGCGCGATAGTTAGAAGTGGAAAAATAGTGTTGGATATTGTTATTGTCATGGAATTGGAGTTGAAAAGGATGAACGTAAGGCTCAGATTTTTTTTTCCTTTTTTTTTTTTTACAGTACTAATGTTTCTTTTTTTTCTTTAGAACGAACGTAGTATGAAACGTAGCACGATAGTTAGAAGTGGAAAAAATAGTGTTGGATATTGTTATCGTCATGGAATTGGAGTTGAAAAGGATAAACATAAGGCTAGTATACGATAGTATTTTTTTTTTATATATATATTACAGTACTAACATTTTTTTTCTTTAGAATGAAATGAACATAGTATGGAACGTAGCACGATAGATAGAACGGATGAAGCACAATAGTATAGGATGTAGCATATATATCATAGTTAGTAGCACAATAGTAGTTAGTATGGGATTAAGTATAATATATTCTTTAAAGAGGGTTAGGGTAGTATAGTGCGGGATTAGGGTTAGGGTATAAGATATTTATAATGTATAAGTGATATTATATATAAATGTAAAATAAAAATATATTATTAATTAAATAAATTTAAATAAATATATAAATAAAAATATAGTAAATATATTATTATAATATAACTAGTGAATTCGCTCTAAATTTTGGCCCAAATTAAGCTTAATCAGGTTATTGCGCTTTTTATTATTTAATAAAAATTTGCGCAGATTTATATATTTTTAAAATCTGCGCAGAATTTGTTAAAAATTTTTCTTCAACTATAATTGTGGGGTCACAGATCTTCGCAGATTTTTGATTATTGTCAGGTTTTAAAAATCTGCGCAGATTTGCACCTAAAAAATTCTCCCGATGTTAAGTTCAAGCTTGAGTTTATGGACTAAGTTTATTTAATTTTAAACATAAAAAAACATGCTTAAAATATTTTTTTACACTTTCTTAAAATTTACATTATAGAATAATATTCGAAAAATAAAGGATAAATACGTATTAAAAGCCCTGGGTATGATACTGTGTTTATGTAATAAGAACAAATGCTCATCAAAAATAAAAAGAAAAAAATTAGAAAAGTAGTAGATGAATAAATAAAAATTAAATATAAATAAATAAACAGAACTCGAAATTCAAGTTTTGTAATAGTTTTATTATTAATTTTAATTTTAATTTTATTATTATTATTATTACAAAACTCGAATCTCAGGTTCTGTTTATTTATTTCTATTTAATTTTTATTATATTCTAATTATTAAAGAATTTATTTAGTTTGTGTCAGGTTAGTAATTTTGGTATTTTTTGTTACACAATATTTTAATATTGTTTGTCTATTTGTGGAACACGATATTTGGATAGACAAAAAATAGCTCTATGCGTTGATGAAGTCACGCTAGGGGTATTATCGCGAGGATAACCTGATTTGTGGCTTATATGAAATTGAGGCTTATATGAAAAAGGTAATAGCATATGATTGCATGCAATAGAGATTATGGAGTTATAGATGCATGTGATAGATTATAGATATGCGGAGATTATAAAGATACATGTGGGAGTAAATGGTTTCTTTCTTCGCTTGTCTTGTCACTTGTTCTCTTTACTGCCCGATTATGATCTGGCACCCGTCCCTCCCGCCCTCTCTCATTCATCGCACCTAGCACCTAGCACCTAGCGCCCTGCCTGTTGTCATGTAACGAGTTGAATGAGCTGCACCATAGCGTGGGCTCGAACTCGTTAATGTTGTTATAAGAACCGAGTTGAATGTATTGCACCATAGCATGGGCTCGAACTTGTTGATGTTGTCATATGAACTGAGATGAATGCACCGCACCATAGCATGGGCTCGAACTCGCTGTTATAAAAAATTGATGTTGAATGTAATAAGTTGAATGTGCCACTATTAGAAAAAAAAGATGCGCCATACTTTAGCATTGGCGATCCTCAATTATGCTTCGACATGCGACACATCACGTGCACATAGAGTTGTTATGATGAGCACAGTATGTAGTAGTAGGAGAGAAAAGTGATGGAGTGGAGCACTACTCCCATTTTGTATCTTCATAATCTCTAATAAAGAGAGTGTTTAATATGAAATCTGAGTGAGAATAAAGTTCGCATATGATAAGGGGAGTGCCATTTATCACCTGATTTTTTAGGGTAGGAGGGGGGTCAGAAAATCATCAGGTCCTAATAGTAGATAACTTTTGATTGGCCAAAATTTTTTAAAATTTTTTAAAATTTTAAAAAATTTTTAAACTTTAATATTAAATAAAATTTGAACCAATGATCCGTTTTGTATGATTTTACTACCAAAATGTTCATCTCAATGAGACGATTCCAATGAGCCTAAAATTATTAAAATCCAATCACTGGATCCCAAGATCATTATAAATTTGTATTGCTTTAATTATATTAGTTTTATATATTATTAAAGTTCTTATAAACTTTAACATTGAATAACTTGTGAACCAGTGATCCGTTTTAGATGATTTTACTACCAAAATGCTCGTCTCAGTGAGACGATTCTAATGAACCTAAAATCGTTAAACTCTGATCACTGGATCCAAAGATCGTTATAGATTTGTGTTATTTTTAATTGATTTAATATATTTTATATTAAAATAACACAAATCTATAACGATTTTGGGTCTGTGATCAGAATTTAACGATTTTAGGTTCATTAGAATCGTCTCACTGAGCGAGCATTTTGGTAGTAAAATTATCCAAAACGGATCACTGGTTCACAAGTTATTCAATGTTAAAGTTTATAAGAACTTTAATAATAATTTTTAATATATACAAAACTAATATAATTAAAGCAATACATTTATAACGATCTTGGGATCCAGTAATTGGATTTTGATGATTTTAGGCTCGTTGGAATCGTCTCATTGAGACGAACATTTTGGTAGTAAAATCACCAAAAACGGATCATTGGTTCAAATTTTATTTAATATTAAAGATTAAAAATTTTTTAAAATTTTAAAAAATGTTAGCCAATCAAATTGCAGTATTTATGATCAGGTGGGGGGAGGGGGTAGCCTCTTAGTAGCAAAATATCAGCTGATAAACGGCCCTCCCCTAATCATGATATAAGTTATCTCAAATAAGCACTTTATAACTGGTTGCTCTGTAGTATTTTTATTAACAACAAGAAAAAATTAGTTAATGAACAGGTTCTTACAATATGACCGTGAGACCTTGATGAATCATATAATAGTAGGTTGAACTACTAGTTCATAAACCGGGTTTCTAAACTAGTTATATAAATTAAGTTTATAAACTAGATTTATAAACCAAGTTATGAACTAAGGTTATGAAACTGGTTCGGAAACTACCAGTTAATTTTTCTCTAAACGAACTGCTAAAAAAACTAGTTTGAACCGGGTTTGAACCCGGTTTACCTGAACCACTTAACATCCCTACAAATTTGATATACTTTATTTATTTAAATTCTACAAATTTGTGAAATTCAAATAAAAAAAGTTATTAAAATTGATTTAGTAGTTGTCAAAATATTATCACTCAAAGTTTAAAAAAATTCAAAAATTTTGGGGAATAAATTTTTTAGTTTTTTTTTAATTTAATTAACTAATTTTAATCCTTTAATGTATCTTTATTTAAATATTTTAACTATTTATAGTATAAATTATGTTATATTTTGTCCAAGCTGAAATTTTATTATTAATCTATATTTTTTATTACATTCACAAAATTTATTGCATATCCTGCTATTTTTCAAAATAGCTGTAATAAAATTTCATATTTTTGTTTTTATATTTGGTTTGTTATACAAATCCTGCAAACTATTGGTTCCAATATACAATTTTGAGATCAGAAGTGATCTTTAGCCCAAAAATTGCTTAGGTTTCATCAATTATTATAGGTTTTGTCAATTGTTATAGGTTTTGTCAATCACTATAGGTTTTGTTAATGTTCAATTTATTATTTGGAAGTTACTTGATAAAATGGTTTTGTCAATTGTTAATAATGAGGGTTTTGTCACTCATCAGGCATTATTAGTAGTAAACAGGTCAATATAACCAGAACATAATTCTGGTTCACAGAAAAAACAAGATTACTCTTCCTATATACCTTGTTATCATCAATATATACTATACTTAAATTACCTTATACTTATTAACTATTCTCTTTTCCAATTACCTCATTACTTACAACATTACCTCATTACTTACAATATTATCTTATACTTACTCTATTTCAATTTCATCAAAATGATCAAACAATATAACTAGATCAGCATGCTATATTGGGGTGTGCAGTCAATTAAGTAAATCAAAACTATATATAGTACTATATAAAAAATTATATATTGATATTTTTTAAATTTATTGATTAGAAGAGTGATCAAAATAGTGATCAGGATTATTTATTGCTTTAAATATATATTTTAATAGTAAAGAATGACTTGGATGTTTGGATGTCTAGAGCGAATTGATTTACTTTTTTTAATTATTTTAGTATAAATTTATTCTTAAATATGTTTATAACAATATTACATTAAAATTTTTTGATATTATATTTAGATTTCAAGTTGACTCTTAACAAAAATTCTGGTTCTTGTTGTGAACTATTCACAAAAGAGATGTTTTCATTGCAGACAAAAATTCAATATGGCTGGTGCAAAAAAATTTGTACTCAAATTAGCTTTAATTACAATATTATTGTACAAATTTATTTTTAATTTTTTTAATTTAATATATTTATTTTTTTTTTAGGTTTTATAACTAAAACCCTGTTCTTTTATTCATTATAAGCATTAAATTGTTATACATAAAACAACAAAACAACAAAACAATATACAGCTAACAGAATACAAGAATTTGGACTGCACTACAGTCTTCCGTTGTTCTGTAGATTTTTATCCATGACCTAAAGTTAGCTAGAGAAAACTCTAAGGTAATCCCAGACTTACAAAATAAAATTTGTTAACATTATAGAGTTCCTCCGCTAAAAAAGGTCAAGGTCCAGTAATGTTAAACCCAATTAAGTAGTCTGATGACCCGACTACTATTATTATTATATTCTAGAATCTTCTTCCAGTGGTTTCCTCTGATGACCTCATATGTCTTTCCTCGTTATTTGTTTCCAAACCACTTATGACAATGAATCCAATATGGCAGATGCATCCCAATTTGGTATGTGTAAACACTATCAATCTTTTGGAGTAGGTAAGCCAAACAGCCCACTTTTTGAAAATTCTTCAAAATGAAACCCAACGACACAAAATAGTTGTCACTTGTACGAAAGAGAGTGAGTCTTCCTGTGTAGTTCAAATTTAACGAAGAGCTGCCCAGTACTTCTTCTTTCTGGTAAGTGATAAACTCTAAACTTGTCAGCAGGTAGTCTATGAACTTTACCTCTAAACGACAAGTGCCGGTTCTTGTTTGGTGAGTGATAAGCTCTGAGACTATTAGCAGATACTAAATTAACTGTATCTCTAAATATAGTTGCCTGCTCTTTACGTGTTTTTCTAGGTTTTTCTACTGTTTTTGTTGTAACTTCACTTCAGAATTACTGTGTGTATATTGGTACAAGTGATCAATGGTAAGAGTTACGGAAGATCTTTTTTTTTATTTAATATATTTATTAGGACCAGATTAATAAAAATAAAATTATTTTGATTATTTTATTGATAAAATAAAAAAATTTATTAATAGTAACTTTTTTTAAAAATATTTACTATATAATTTACTATAGTAATTTATATATATACATATATAGTAAAAAAAATCAAATTATCTCACTTTAAAGCTTAATTTCTTCACAACTAGTAATTTAATTTTGCTCAAATTGTAATTATATCTTTATTATATGTACATTAATGCACTTGTATAATACAAGCTTATTTTTTCAAATACAGTAAATTGTACATGCTTAATTATTAAAATAAACAATATTAAAACAATAAAAATAATATAATAAGTTAGATTAAAACCTATTTTATTTGATATTAAAAATTTTTTAATAATTAATCAAGAATATAAAAAGTTTTTCTTAGTATCAAAATTATAAAATTTTTTGAGATACAAATCTTTCTGCACCAGCCCATACAAGAATTTAAAAATTTTTAACATTGTTATAAATGTATTTAAGAATAGATTTATGTTAAAAAAGTAAAGTGATTTGCTCTAGACATCTAAAACTATTTAAAGTACTCTTTACTATTAAAATATATATAAAAAGTGACAATTACTATTTGATTACTATTTTGATTATAAATTTCAAAAAATCTTTACTAATTAATTATTATATAATACTACACATAGTTTTGATTTATTTAGTTGACCACACACCCCAATGTCACATGCTTGATCTGAACTGCTTTGAGACAAAAACTGTCTCAATACTTCATATTAAGCAGTTTTGAATAATATAGACCAACCATTAAAATAAACATGTGATGCTAATGTTAATTATAATTATTAATTGATAGGTTAGGGAAGGAGAGAGAGGGCTAGATTACAAAATGTCTTTTGTTGTAGCAGAGTTTGGGTGGGATAGGACCCCAGATATTTCTAATATAGGTCATAACTGGATTTTAGCCAATTTTGACCTAATTTGCTAAAAATAACAAACCTATATTTACTTAAATAACTTCTGATCTAGTAATCAGAATTGAATGAATTTTTTTTATTAGATGTGCTTCACTGAGAGCTTTATTTTAAAAAAAGTTCATACAAATTGGACCATTGGATACCAAGATAATTATCAAAAACTGTTTTTTTGCTTCACAAATTTTGGGGGTTTTTGCTAAAATGTGTAATGTATAATCTCTGTACTATATGTCTGGGGTCCTGGTGGGATCCCAATTGTGTTTTTTTATAGGTTGATATTCACTTTCATAACTCCCTATATTAAGTTAACAGTTACTATTTCCAGAATCAATTAGAATTATATTAACCTACATTACTACTACTTAGTATCTTTTCTATCTTTTGACTTCACATCTGCTTGTACAAAAAGATGCTAAGCAAAATATGATAAAACTATTAATCATTATTGAGCCAATTCAGGAAATAAGTATGATTCTAATTGAATTTCTAGAAACAGTAGTAGTTTACATTATCCTCTTTCACTCTTTCGAGCTTTTTTCCTTTCTATTAGTAAAAAAATTTTTGAGATACATATATATAATTTTGGCCAGAAAAGCATAATGCTATATGGAATTAAGATTAAAATTGTAAAGTTCTGAAACTTTCTGAAAGAAAATGAATGAATATAAAAGACAAACAGGACTAGCCCAATAATTTGATTGAGAAAAATTATATTAAAATTTACTATATATATAATACATTTTCTATCCTCTTTCTCATTTGAGAAAGAAATATAATATAAACCACTGAATTAAATTGGTCTCACTAGTGTCTCACTTAACTGCTAACTACTAACTACTAATCTAATATAGGTGGCTATGAGAACCATAGCAAAAATGCAATTAGAATTTTGCTCCAACTGTGCTGAAGCAAAAAGCAATTTCAAATGAGCAAAAAAGAGAAGCAAAATGTGAGCAATTACAGGCCTAAAAATAAAATTATGCTATGCAAAGTTAATTTTTTATTTTATATCATTTGCTGGCCTGATTTTTCAAAAAAATTTTTTTAAATTCTAATTGTACCAACTATTACATTTTTGATATTTAATTTTTTCTTCAAATTCTTCAATGTTGCCCAATAATAACTTTAATTTTCTAGAATTAACTAATAGATTTGAGAAAAAAATCCAAAAATTCTAAAATACAAATAACCCTTATTAATATCAACTTCATTAATATTAACCTATTGCAAATATCAATCTAAAATCTGTAAAAAATTGGTTTAGACAAGATAAATTTTACTTCTTTGTTATCAACTCTTATATATATCAATATAATTGTCTAATTCAAATAGGTTGAAATTAATAAGAATTACCTGAATTTTATTTTACTTTTTAAAATTTGAAGAAAAAATGCTTAATTTCGAAAAAATTTCATCAAAAATTCAAAATTATACATATTTACTCAAACTTTAAGAAAAATTAAATAAAATATATTAAAAAATATATTTTTTGTACTAAACAAGTTTACTTAGAGTAAAAAGTTAGAATTACTTAGTAAAATTATAAAATTATAAAATTTCTATAATTTTCTAAATTTAACTAATTGATTCTAACTTTTTTTTTAAGTAAACTTGTTTAGCACCAGGCGGAATATGGATTAGAGGGTTAAATAGACAATTCCTGTAGTTGGGTTGCAGGTATGGTAGCTAGTGTGGAACCCTTGGGCAGACCACTTAAATTAAATACCAAAAGTGTATGTGTGGCTAGATATATCCTTGTTTAGGATCAGAGGGTTTAAATAGGCAATTCCCATAGTTGGGTTGCAAGGTATAGCAGCTAGTATGGAACCCTTGGGTGGACCACTTAAATTAGACACCAAAAGTGTACGTGTGGCTAGATATATCCTCGTCTATGTAACAAATGCCAGTATTTCCCTAGAGGATACCGATGGCTCTAATATCTTGAATAAAATCCCTAAGTCCCAAGACGGGCGGGCACTTTAAAAAAAAAAAAAAANAAAAAAAAAAAAAAAAAAAACTTGTTTAGCACCAAAAAATATATTGTTTTAGTATATTTTATTTATTTTTTTAAAATTTAAAGCAAATGTGCTTAATTTTGAATTTTTAATAAAAATTTTCAAATTAAGCATTCTTACTCAAATTTTAAAAAGTAAAATAGTATATACTGATTTAATGTATTTTTTATTGTTAAACAAGTTTACTTAGTACAAGAAGATATGATCAATTAGTAAAATTCATATAAAATAATATTTTTAATAGGCAAAAAGGAAATGGCGACCTGTCACCATGGAGACCCTATATGATCAGCCAATTATTTTTCAGATTGGCAATCATATAAATATATTTTTTTTATTTTTGGTTTATTTATTTATTTTTTTTATTTATTAACATTTAATTTTTTTTTAGTTATTTATTGAAGCATTGCTGGAGCAGTCGTTAGAGCCATCGCTGGACTTTCGTTGGAGTCATCATTGGAGCTGTCATTGAAGCTGTTGTTGGAGTTGTCATTGGAGCCATCATTGAAGTAGTTGTGTGAAGTCACGTTTTGATTAGTAGTTGTTATTTTGGTGATTCAGGTAGGTTGTTTTTTCCTGTTAAGTTCTTCATATTTGGTGTTTTTTTTATATAGTACTTTGTTGGTGCGTTCTTTGTCGATCTTCAGTCTGTTTTTCTGTTAAGTTTGCCATTTTTTTGGTGCAGTGGTTAATTCAGTAGGTTCATCACTTTTCGTATAGTAATTAATAGAGTTTTCATTGGTTCTTCCTACAAGTTCTTCGTTGTTTTCAGTAGGTTCATTCTGGGTTCTTTTGGAAATTCGTCGTTTCTTGGTGTTCTTCTTTGTCGATTTTCTGTGGTTTTTTGGTAAATTCATCATTTTTTAGTAGTACTTTGTTGTTTTTCAGTAGGCTCTTTCAATGAATTCTTTATTATTTCTTGATGGATTCTTCCAGTAAGTTTTTTTTTCTTGGTCGAGTCATTTATCTCAAAGTTTTTATTAACTTGTCTTATTAAGGGTAGGGTGTACAAATTTCCAATTTCATATAAAATTGATTGTAGATCAACTTTGTATAACCAATTTATATGATATCATATGATTTATATGTAAACATCATATGATCTAACCAATCAATTCTTTGTACAACCTACAAAAATCATATAGCATCCTACAAAAATTTAATTATATATAAAGTTGATTTTTTTAAAGCAATGGATATTGCACAACTTCATTATTATAAACAAACTATTTAAAACTACCTACTATATAAATTTTATACAAATTGGTCAAGACCTTAAAAAAATTTATCAGAAGTATTTTTTTATTTACTATATAAAATTTTAAAATACTACATAGATCATATGAAAAATGATCTATGCTCACCCTACCCTTAACATATCTGCTGATTTTTTGTCAGTAGGTCTTATTCTTCATTTTCACCAGTTTTGTTGCTTTGTTATTCTCATCTTGTTTTCTTGTAATTTTCATTCTTTTGTCCCCCATTTTTGTTTTGTTTTTTTTGTCTTCCCATTCTTTTTTTTGTCGTCCTGTTTCTTTTCTTGCCATTCTGTTTCTTTTCTTGTCGTCACATTCCAGTTTTTTGTCTTCCCTGTTCCATTTTCTTGTTGCCCTATTCCATTTTCTTAGTTCTAAAAAAATAAAAAATGAATTAATAAATTTATTACTTTAATAAAATTTAAAAAAAAGTTTTAAAAAAATAAATTAAAGAAACCGGTTTTATTTTTATATGTTAAACCCAGTTTTAATCAGTTTTAACATATAAAAATAAACCCTTTTTCAAACTCTATAAAAAAAGAGACTGACCAAGTAATCAAATTTCTAGCTTTTAGAAAACATGTTCAATATTTAAAAATATATTATTTTGGCATATTTTATTTTATTTTTCTTAAAATTTGAAAAAAAACAATGCTAATTTTAAATTTTTAATAAAGGACTAATTGTTTTGTAACTATAGGTTACAGATAAATTTTATAACCATAAATAATATTACCAGATAAAACATAATTGACATTATGCAAAAATTGTATAATCAGATTATAGTAAAGTATATTTAAGGTTAGGGTTAGTAGGACCTCAAATAATCTATATGAGATTATATTTGAGCATCATAGTAAAATTTTTTTGGTTAGTACTTTTATATTGGTATATATAAGCTATATTTTTAAGTAGGTTGTTAAATATCACAGGTTGCTATATCGCAGGTTAATATGATTGGCCAATTAGATCACAGGATCTTGTATAACAAAATAAATGAAAAATTAGGAAAAATTACAAAAAAAATCAAACCTTTTAAATAGCTTGAAATTTTATTATGTAAACTAGTCTTGGGCTTCTAATTAAAAGTTTTTAGTGCTTAATTTTGCATATATATGCACTTTCTAACCTAATATTAATACTAGTTCAGACCCTAACCCTAACTAATAATCATTTTAATTTTTTAAATATTAATCTGCAATGTCGCAACTTGCTAAATTTATCAAAATCCATTTAAATATCATATTGAATTTAACTTTTTTTCTACTTTAACTTTTTTTGAAATACATTTTTTTAAAAAAAAAATTGACCTTCTATTTTTTAAAAAAAAATACTCGGCCTCATATTCTCTAAAAAAAAAAACTATTCTATGTTCTTTAAAAAAAAAGCAAAAAAACCTAAACTTATATTTTCTAAAAAAAAAAA
>QKWP01000792.1:124475-190058 GCA_003550325.1 Gigaspora rosea
AACAGGACCCGAACAATATATATAGAGGTTACATTGAAATTTTGGCTAAAATGTAATTCTGTTTTTTTTTTTTTTTTTAGAGAATATAAAAAAAAACTTTAAAAACCTCTATATTTACACTATTTTTTTTAATTTTTGCATTTTTCTAATTTTTATATTTTTCAATTTTTGAATTTATTACAGTCCAGATTTTTTATTAGCATATTTCAAATATAAAATTTATAAAAATTACCTCATTAGCATTTTTTTAAATATACTTTTTTTGCCTTTTACAAATATAACCTTTTTCTCCAATACCTACTTTTTAAATATAACTTTTTTTAAAAAAGTGCCTCTATTAGCAACTTTTTAAATTAACCTTACATAGATTATTTGGGGTCCTGGGTTAGTGTAAAATTAGAGTTTAGAGAAGATTATAATTTTTATTAAAATTCAGCAAAGAATTTTTTTTTGTTAGAACCCAAAAGGTAGTTTCCTATATGAAATTTTGAATTAGAAGCAATTTTTGGCAAAATGAACATTTGTTTTAATTCTTTCCAAATGTGTAACATTACACCTAATTTTTAAATTTGATTGGTCTGATTAGATGTGGTTACTGTAAACATAGTTACAAATTAATTAACCCTTTAATAAAAATTTTTAAAATTAAATTTCTTTTCTTTAAATTTTAAGAAAAGTAAAATTAAATATACTTATTTGATGTATTTTTTGATCTAAACAATTTTACTTAGCACAAGTAGATAGAGGGCATCTATAAATAATATTACAAAGAGGGTTAAACAAAATATAACAATTTTTCCAGTAGAGTTAAAAAATATACTGTAATTTTTTTGAAAATTTTGGTTAAAATCTAATCCAGTGGTTCAAATTGAATAATTTTAGTACCATTTGATTCATCTTGGTGAGAGGGCTGAATGGTACCAATTTCATTTCATTTGGATTACTGGATCAGGAGTTATTAACAAAATACTATTATTGGTCATATCTTTTCTTATAAAATTACTATATAACCAATAGTTTTTTGTAAATATCTTGTAATCTAGGAATCTAAATAACCTGATTTTGGTATGGATTTATCTTATTGAAATGAATCAAATGGTACCTAAATCATCACAAGATATTTAAGTTTTTGTAAAATTTTATATATAAATATATAGATTTTGAAAAATTTTTTATATAGTTTGGAGGATTAAGAGCAACTATGTGGGAATGTATAACATTATTTATGGATGCCTTTATATGATCAAGTAGTAAAATATCATGTAAAATAATATTTTAATAATTTTATTAAAAAACAATTAGAGTTTTTCAAAGTTAAATCGAATTAAATATTAGACATACAGTATTTAAATTTAATTAAATTTGATTTGATCAAATCAAATCAAATCAAATTTATTTGTAATTTTTAAAAAATTTTAAATTTTGATCACTTTTCAAAATTTTTAATTTACACAAAATTTTACTAAGTTAATCAATTTTTTTGTATTAAGTAAAAAATGTTCTAATCAAAATAGCACTAGTTTCATAAAATAAAAAAGGCAGTTGTCTTAATAAAATTTTGTATAAATAGCTATCATTTCTATATTTCAAAAAAATTTAAAATATTTGTCAAATCAAATCTAATATTTTGTCAATTTATTTGATTTGAAATTTCTGTATTTGAATTTGATTTGAAATCAAAAATTTGATTAAATCAAATCAAATCAAATCAAATTGTAGAACTCTAAAAACTATACATATACAAATTTCTATGATTCTCTAAATTTTACTAAAGAATTCTAACTTTTTGCTTTAAGTAAACTTATTTAGCCCAAAAAATACATTATTTTAGTATATTTTATTTTATTTTTTTTAAAATTTGAGGCAAAGATGCTTAATTTTAAATTTTTGATAAAAATTTTCAAAATTAAACATCCTTTCTTTAATTTTAAGAAAAGTAATATAAAAAAGCCAATTTAATGTATTTTTTAATATTAAACAGGTTTTCTTAGTGCAAAAAGTTATGATCAATTAGTAAAATTTCAAGTAAAATAATATTTTTAATAATTTTTTAATTAATAAAATTTTACAAAATGCTATGATTCTCTAAATTTTACTAATTGATTTATACTACTTACTTGAAGTTAACTTGTTTAGTATCCAAAAATACATATTTATTTATTCAGACTCAGACTATATTAAAAACTTTGGACCAGATTCAGACCATACATATAATTGTATTTGAATTTGGTATAAAGTTTAAATTGCAAAATTTAGAGTTTGAGTTTGGTCTAAACCCTGAACCAGGCTGGACCAGACCAAATCTGGACCCAAACCTAGAAGCACTAGTTTATATAAATGCTAGATTGAACCTAAACAAGTTTATTGAACTTTTGAACTAAATCTGAGCTAAATTTGGACTAGCTCTAAAAGTTCAATACTAAACTGAACTTGAATATGTTTTAAAAAAAAGTTCAAGTATAGGTTCAGGTTCATTATTGAACCTAAACCTGAATTTGATTTAAGTTTAGTTCAATTTAAGTTTATAAAAATACTAATATTGATTAAATATTGTCAAATTTTAATTACAGTCAAACCCCGCAATATTCACATCCCAAATTGAACTTTTTATGTACCTATTGTGAGATTGTGACTAAAGCAAGCTAAAATTTATATATAGTATATAAATAAGAAAATTAAGGTGACTATAGTAAAATTGTGACTATACAAATGTGATTATTGTGGGTTATACTGTATACAGTTCTGAACTGAACTTGCATACTCTTTTTTTTATTGTATCATACAAATAAATTATGAAAGCTAATTTTGAGTACTTTTTCAAATTAACTTCTTCAATTTTATCTATAGAATCCACATTAAAATGAAATGCTTCAAGAACCTTAATCCAGATCTGGGTTGCTTTATATATCAAATATACTTTTGCATTTTTATATAGCATTCAGTTTTTCTAAGATAGTTTAGTATATCTTATCTGTTTAAATTTTATTAACATTTTTTTATATAAACAGAAGCAAAAAATAAAAAGACTCTTTTTACCTTATTGTTCAAGTTTGAATTTTTTTTTTGTTTTACTTGCTTTAGTTTCAATATTAATAATTATATTTGATTTAATATTACAGATTGTATTTGATTCTTAATAGCTATTAACAGCTAAAACAGCTTTTTTTATATTATAGGTCTTGGTGCTTCTAATTATAAGGTAGATATGCCTAATTTGGCGCAGTGCCTAATTTTGTGCACTACCATTATCTTATAAACTATGGATTAGAATTACATGATTTTGGTACCATTCGATTTGCTTATTGAAATGAATTGATTGGTACCAAAATCACATGATTCTGATCAACATTTCATAAGATATCATTAGTGTGCCAAATTAGGCACTGTACCAAATTAGGCATGTCTTAAAAACAAAACCTTAACGATCTTGTGACTTTGTGGTTGGATTTTGATAATTTTGGGCTTGTTAGAATCGCCTCTCTGAGACGAACATTTTGGTAGTAAAATTGTCCAAAACAGACCAGTGGATAAAAGCCATTTAATATTATCTATATTTGCATAATATATTATAAAAAATTGTTGCTATATTAACCAATTAGAATTGAGATAAGGTGATTACACTATACATGGATGGGGTGGCTACTAAGTAAAAAATATTATGTGATTTATTTTTTTTTTTACGTTTAGACTGTAGCCTTGCTCGGCTTATTGGGCCACACTTTATTAATTAAATGGTTGTGTACAAAGACGAGGTACAACTAGCCACACGTGCACTTTTGGTGGCTAATTTAAGTAGTCCGCCCGCAGGCTCTACACTAGCTGCTATACCTGCAACCCACTACGGGTATTGCCTATTCAAAACCCTCTGATCTAAATATACGAATCCAATTAACTTGCACAAATAGCCTTAGGGCTAATTTACCCTGCAGGCATAGAACCCCAAAGAATATATGTAATACTGAGATCTGGCTTTGTATAGACTTATATATAATTTTTCCATATGTCGTATGTTTAAATTTGTATAACCAACTGGTAATTTTTTGAAAAGTTAGATGTTTATTTGTATAACAAAAACGATCTTTATAACAAGTATGATCTTTTTTTGTATAATGATACTATATATACATCGGGAAAATTTTTAAGTAGATATAAATCGATATATACCGTATGTTGCAGCTACCTTTTTTTGCCGATTATTAACAAAAAAAACCGTGGGTAGCTTATTTACTATTTTAAGTAATTTAAAGCACAATAAAAGGGTAGCTTATTTTTGAATACAAAACTTTATTAAGTAAAATAAATAAATAAATATGCTGTAGACAATAAATAAATATGCTGTAGACAATAAATAAATATGTTATAAACAATAAATAAATATGCAGAAAAAAATCGAGAGTAACTTATAAAGCGATTTTTGGTTAATCGATTATAGTCGCTACATAGTAAAGTCTAAATTTTACTAAGCAAATCGATTAAAGTCGCATAAGTAACATTGTTCAGCAGATCAAAATACGTGTACCTTGAAATTTTCATACAAAGTGGAGAACTTTTTATTATTTGACTTTTAATTTTTACGTTCAACGGTTTTTTTTTATAAAAAAAAATCCGTTGAACGTAAAAATTAAAAGTCAAATAAAAAAAGTTCTCTGGTATGAAAATTTCAAGGTACGCGTATTTTAATCTGCTGAACAATGTTACTTATGCGACTTTAATCAATTTACTTAGTAAAATTTAGACTTTACTATATAGCAACTTTCATCGATCGTGTGGGTAGCTTATTTTCAGAACTAAAAATTTTGTTGTTGAATTTGAACATGGTTAACTACCGCCCTTTTTTTTCTAGATAGGTTTCTGATTTTCTCTTTGTCCCTTTTTTTTGTGTAATTATGTTTTTGGCTTTGGTGGTTAACATGTCATACTGGTACTCAGATCTGAAATTGTATAATTTATAGTAAATTTGAACTTATATGATAATTTTGTATAAAGCTTTTAATAAAATTAAGTGTATAAAGTTATATTAAAATTTTGAGTCTGGATCTGAGTTATATCAGAGTTCTTCGGGGTCCTGCAGGCATCCAGTACCAGTCAAGCAACTTCGTCCCATTTCGTCGTTTTATGCCCCTGGATTTTCAGTACCGCACGGTCTGATATTCGAATCACGAGGTACGTCCCTTGCCCTTGTAAGGTTCGTTCGGATCCCAGTACCGACCTTATTTATGGTAGCACCGTCAGAGATCCTAATCTACCTCCTTACTCGGGTCTTCCCAAACGGGTTTCTGTTTTTCCGGTTCCTTGGATTTTTCAGTGTAACAAACACTATTGCGCCCGAGAGCTTCCATTCAAGATGGTGGAACCAAGGTTACAGGTTTTTCACCCAACCGATGTTGAGCCACAGTTACCGTAACACAGGACTAATTTTCGTTATCGTTGCCAGTGGTATTTGAACCGTCAACCTGCCGCTTGGGGGGTGACAACCTGGCCACTTCTCTAGGTCATCATGCCCTATATTATGTGATTTATAGCATGCCCCCTTAAACCTATTATAAACTTTTTTGAGGTTACAGTCAGACCTCTCTATAATCACAAGTTGGTCGCGCCCTATTTTGGTGATTGTATAGAGGTGTGACTATAAATAAAATAACTTGTCATGATCACATGACCAAAGGCCAATAAGTAATATATTTGCGAATATTTGAAATACTATTAAAAAATTTAAAATGTTTGATAATGAAAAACTTTGATCAAGTGGCCCAATTTGGATAAAATGACAAGTGTTTGACTTAATGGGACAATTCTAAAGAGTCCAAAATCGTCCAAATTTAGCTACAAAATGCTAAGATATTAAGGATTTTTTATTTAGATATTAAATTTAATCAATTCTTAAATATGTGAAGTGACACAAATCCTTAACGTTCACAGGAGCCTGTGATTGGATTTTAACGATCTTAGGCTCATTAGAATCGTCTCATCGAGACGAACATTTCGGTAGTTGTTTCATCCAAATCGGGCCACTGCATCAAAAGTTATTTGTTGTCAAACCTTTAAGAATTTTTAATAGAATATTTTAAATAAACATGAATATAAATATTGGCCAATCAGATGTTATAATCTATATTTAGTCAAAATTTGTGATTATAACGAGGGTTTTTATTAATAAAATTGATGAAAGATCAAAATTTTTTTGTGATAGTGTTATAGGTGATTTGTGACTATAATGAGGTTTCTTACTATGTTTTAAGTCCGTCGCACAATATTGGGTGCTTATATAGAGGTGTGACTATATAGGGTGTGACTATAGAGAGGTCAGACTGTATTTAAACTAAAGTATTGTTGAGTATTGTTTGAGTATAAACACAAAAACAATGGTGAAACATATTTTTATATACTTTTAAGATTGTTGTCGTGTACTGCAAATAGCCCTGTGTTTATATGTTGTCTACTCATTAGAATTCAGAATCCGAATGGTCCAGAAAATTGAAATCTTATTGTGTATAAATATAAAATTTCTAAGTGTAATATGTTTTATATAAAAAGTTATGTTATTTTTACAAAGCCCTAAATTTTAATAGTAAACAAGTTTACTTAAGCGCTAATAATCGATTTATATTAGCGATGACCAAAAATCGATTATATCCGAAAATAAGCTACTCCTGGATTTTTGTCCAAAATCGTCCAAAAAAGAAAGCTTATTTTCGGAAACATACGGCAGTCCCATATTACCGATAAGTCATTTTCCAATTGCTGCATTTTCCCGACATTCTATTGCTTTGAAACATATTGCTGAAAGCCTTTTTACCGACAGGATGTTTTACTGAATTTAAACGCAATAAAGAAATGTTAATGATTTTTACTTCAGCTGTTCTAATAAATTCTGGAGCAGCCAATAAATTTAACGGTTAATTGGTTGAAATCGATAAGTTTATTGTATATAATTTTCCGATTGTTATTTCTCCGACAAGTCACTTAATTGGAAGCACACAATACGATAATTCACTAAATATATCTACGTACAACTTATAAAAATTCAACCATAATCACATGTGATGCCTGTTGAAAAAATCTCCATCGAGAAAACGGGTTTGTTACTGCATAAATAAGATTGTGCATTTATCCTAGGAGAATATTTTTCGAAAATATTTAAGATATTCTGTCTCCTTGATAATGCGAACAAAGGCCGTAATATTACAGGCATCATTTTCTATTAATGGACGAGTGCGTTTCCCCGATGGGGCAAACAGCTTAGGCAAGTTGTAAAATTGGTTAAATCCCCAATCTGGTTCTTCGGTAGTGAAACAATGATTTGCATCTATAATTGAAAATAAACATTAATGGCACGGATTATCAAATGATGAATAATCTAATACTTACTATAAGAAACATATGACGTTTGATCTTCTGGATTCCATAAACGCAATGCAAATTGCACACATGAATGCCAGCCGGCAGGTGCTCCTTCTGGATCAGCAAAATCCAAATAAATTGAAACGTTGCCTGAATTCTTGGTTCCATTTCCTAAAGGAAAAAGCAAAATACGCCTAAATTTTAAGTATATAATCTAATTAGAACATGAATTTATATTCAAATTATATAATTAAGTGAAACTACCATTTCCAACCACCAGCTTCAAATTCGGGACTTGTTATCCTCTTTTCCAAACCACTCCAACCTGTGATTCGCCACGTATAATATTGGAAATCTTCAATTTCATAACCAAGATCTGGCATAACTTTATTCGCAATAGTTCGGTCTACAATTTATAAATATAAATATACATCTTTAAACAAATAATTCCACAATTTTTCATTGAAATCGTGTTATTTGGTCAATAACTAATGAATTAATTAAATCTATAATACCAATTTCTGAGGCGTAATTATCAGTAATACTATCTCGAGAAGGTAGAGTTGTAGATAAATTAGTGCGAGGAGGCAAAACATGTGAAGTAATAGTGATAGCTTTATTTGGTATTACAAGTTTTAGCATAATATCATCCCATAAAGTTGGATCAAGGATTTTTCGATAAGGCCGAATTTTATAACAAACATCTTCGCCAGAGATTTGAAAATAGCGAATCAAAGGGAGACAGTTTTGAAGTGAATTTTTTAAAGCTAAGAAGTGTTCATCAGACCATTGATCAAGATCGGAAGGTAGAGAGGGATTTTGAGCAATTCCCCACTTAATAACGTAGTCCCAAATTTTTACTTCATCCATTTGCAAATTGTCAAGATTTAATATAAAAATTAAGATATTTTCTGAAAGAGTGCAGAATTCATCTGAATCAAAAATAATATTTGGATGTTTAGAAATAATGTTCACATAAAATTGTTGTAAGTCTTTTAAATTATTCTTAAAGCTAGTTTGAAAAACACGAGAAAAGTTAAGACGCAACCAGGAATCATTATTCTCAATTAGAAATAACTGAGTATGTTTAATCATCTCTTCAAGACCAAATTCAATTAAAGCAATTAAAAGTTCAAAGATAACTGAAGCATTAATTGTTTCTAAAGAGATGATTCCGTTATAAATATACCTACATATATATATATACTTATTAATAACTTTTTTTAAAAAAAAATTTAAATAAATAATGTTCTTACTTAATGATAATTTCGAATACTTCAACGGAAACATTAGTTTGCTTTATTATTTTCATATTTTTGTCATTATAGGCAATTGCGGCTAATTTATCTTTAAAATATAAGCATCGGGAACTTAGAATAATAGAATGTGCTTTAAATGTTTTGATATTTGGTTCTTGGCCAACTTCAATAATAACATTGTATTCGTCACTATTTTTAAGAAGTTCGCTTAAATCATTGGAAAGTAGCTCGAAAAACTTGGCCATCATGATTGTGCAAAGTAGTAATCGGCCATTATAAGCAAAATTGTTGTTGTCATACATTTCCAAATGATGTAACTTAGACTAGAATGGCTATGATCAACAGCTGGTTTGAGAAAAAGATTAGTCAGCGAATGTGTTTTAGTTTCCGAGGGTATTCACCACAAAATTGGATTTCCTTTTTTGGTTTGTATTACCCGTGCAAATAAGTAAAATGCCCCTTACATGTCAAAATTTAAAATAAAAAACTTAATATGATATAATCTATCGATTTAAATGAATTAAATAGATAGCACAAATAAAAGGTAAAAAGTCAAATGACCAACATATTGCTGGAAGAATGCTAGCTATTCAAAGGAGCCGAAAATAAACTCAGTTAAAGTTCACAAAATACATTGAGTAATTTAAGTTGAATAATTTAAAATGAAACAATAATGTGCACCGAAATAATTAGTAAATGAGATTGCGACAGGTATAATATACAGTATGTAGTAAGGTTGAGTTGGAAAATTATCGTGAATTCTCTCGTGTGTCACCGTAAGAATTCTCTAAAAAACTTTTTGTTTTTCCGGTAATGACGAAAAGGTGAATTAGTTGTAATGGAATTATCATAATTTCTAACTTGAATTACTTTAAAAAATTCTGTTTCAAACCTATTCGTATTGATGAATTACTATAAAAATACTCATAAAACTTGCTCGCTATATTAATAATCACTATATCAGATATGTGGTTAAGGCTGAATTAGTTTGTGTTGGAATTATTATGGCTTCTATTCTGAATTACTGTAAAAAAATTGTTACATGTTACAAACTTTACTATTCTTGCGATACGCAGTATGTGACCCACTAACGTGTGTTATTAATGTTATCCATATCCCAGTTAATCTGATATCAAACATATAAAAGTGCGCATAATGAGCAAAAGTAATCATAAAATAGATGACAACTGAGAATATCATTATGAATAACTGATCGTTTCTGTATCCTTGATTCTCTACGATTTCGTATTGATTATTAATACATAGATTAATTACGAATATATAACGATCCTATTATGACATTAATCATGAAACGATCAAAATTTCGCAATATTTACAGGTTTAAAGCAGTAATTGTCACAGCTAATCATCTTTCCCACATTTAGATCACTGTTTTTAGTTGTGTCAAATCAAAAATGGTAAAGTGCAATTGAATTTTTTTTTATTCTCATTAAAATATTTATCTATCAATGCATCATTAATTATATAATGCTACGTTAATATTCACTATTCACGAACACATACATTGAAAGGTAAAATTCATTTATACACTCATGCCTACCAAACAAACGATTAAGCACAGTACATGATATATGTCGTATTAATATCCTCACAGTCTGTAATTTGAAAATAGTAACAAGGTTAAAGGATATAATGCTAAGGGAGTCTTTATATTATTGTATTGATTAGGCCACTTAAAATTGCAGTTAACATCACTTTCTAGGACTCTCGGGAGGGGAATGAAACGAACATATAAAATGAACAACCATTTATAAAGTAGTGAATCAATGTGACGAATTAACTTTAAGATAAAATTTAGTCTGGGATTATTCTCATAAAAGAGAGGAGCAAGAAAAATAAAATTATATATTGTATTTCTTTAACAATGAGCACCCTTTGCATAATTTTCATAGTTAAAATTTTAATCTAGTAACCGGATCTGCATAATTTTAAAAGTATATGATTCGATCACCTGATTATAAGAATTTTGGCTATAATTTATTTTTAAAGAAATAATGAATAAGTAGTTGCACGACACAGTCGCGCTAAACCAGGAACGGATAATAAGCTGTATAAATGCAAAATAATACATAGGGGCAGTATTTGAATAATGGCCAGAATTAAGTTTAATTCAATCAAAAATCGAAATTACACTTTTAGGCATATTATTTCACACTTATACAGAAAGCCTAATTTTGAAATGTTAATATAGAGTTATATTTTGTAATGAATTCAGATATATATAGCTGATTTGCAAATTAGACGAATTTGTGATGATAATCTATAATTTATTTTTCAGTAATAAAAATGTTGTTTTCGATAATAAAAATCTCGACTAGTATAAGATTTTGCAGACGTGCTGCATTTTAATTCCCCGCATATGGCATACGATATTTTGTATATGATATTTAGTATACTGATTTGTATTTATAGTAATTGAATTTCAAATAATTAATCTCTGTATTGACCGAAATAACTTGTACTTAAACAGAAATTTAATAATTAATGAATTTGATAAGCATTTATACAATAAAGAATTCATTAATGTTTTCTAATTTATTTTAAAATGCAGGTATCGATTTATAATTTGATTAACTGAGCATGGCTTAAGCAATTACTTGTCAATTTATAGTTATAAGTATATGAATTAAGTGTATAATTTTTATTGGTATGTATTACAATTTTGACACATTTATAAATGTACAGTAAGAAGATTAACAACGAAACATAAAATTCATCACACAATTATAAAGTAAATTATTTTTAGATCTATTCAATATATTTAGTAAACATGAAGCGAATTATATTATTTAAATTTTTGTATTATTAAAAATCAAATTTATAAATTAAAATTATTATAAAGTGTTAGAAGTTAATGTAAATGCGAGTGAAAGAGAATTTAAACAAACTCACAAAAAGTTGGATTTAAGATTGGGTTCTTACAAACATCATGGTAGCTCAAATAAGACTACTGAATTCAAGTTTAAAGAGTCAAAACATCATTAATATGAGCAAGCCATTGAGCACCAAGCTTAAAAGAATTAACATATGGGATTTTTTAAAGTTGTATTCAGCAAGAAACTATATGCAAGAATCTAAATATGATTTTTTAAAGTCGTATTCAGCAAGAATCTACATGCAATTTTTTGGATGTGAAGATGATATTAAAATGCTACTGTAATGCATATGCAATAAGGTGTAAGATTAATGGATAATTAAACTATAGATGATTTTTTATTTCCATGCTGATTATGGTGATAAATGTGATTTTTTTATAAGGGAAGATAAATCATTTTTAGAGTGTTATTGTAAAGAATATGCTGCCAATTGTGGAATTAGAAAAGTGACATAGGTTGGTTAAGATTTTTTTTAGAAATATGAGATGTAATTTTTTTGAAACTTATAGACGAAAATTATATTATTTATTGATATTTTGGGTACTAGGGTCATAATTTATTGTTGCTTAGAAGAAACTTTGTACTAAAAATCAGTAAAATTTTTAAGAGAAATGTAGTTATATATTGCACGTAGCTATACAGAGATTTGATCTTACCAATAATTGCATATTTATATATTATATAAAATCATTGATTTACTTTTTATATTTAATAAAATTATACAAGGAACAGAGTGATATATGGGGGCCCCACAGCAAAAGGTGGTGATGGGTCAAAAAACTTTTTTTTGTAAAAACTTAATTTTTGAAAAATTAGATCATTTAGAACGCAATATTAAAAAACTACAGAAAAAATTTTTTAGCCCATCACCATCTTTTGCTGTGGGACCACCCATGTATCACGAAGTGTATGGTTTATAGGCATTTTTAGTATAATTTATAAGTTTTTTTTTTTAAATAATCCAATAATATAATTCAATTTTTGTTTATTAATTTAGATGGTATGTGTACTTTATAAGCTTGAGTTTGTTTACATCGAAGTTTATTAATTCAGTTATTTATACCGTTTTTTTTTTTTTAGCCGGTATGTATATTTTTATCTTAAAAAGTTGACAATAAAACTTTATTTATTAATACAGGAATTATTATTTTTAGTTGGTATGTATATATTTATTTTAATTTTAATTTCCCTGCTATTAATTTGATAATTTTAATATTTATATTTAGGTCGTAAGTATTTATTTATTATAAACTAAAGGCAATAGCTGAATCTGGATTTATATTTATATTTGGATTAATCTGAATTTTAAATAAATCCAGATTCAACTTTTTGGAATGTGTATATCTGGATAAGATATATAAATCTGCAAAAATATATATTTGCTCAAATAACTAATTCAAAATACTTCTTATTAATAATAAAATAAAATTCATAATTTATTAGCTGGTATGTATATTTTTATTTTATATCTAAAACTATATCTTTTATACAAATTTAATTTAAACTAATAAATTTTATTTTTTAGTTGGTAATTATATTAGCATTAAAATATATTGATTTAATAAAAGTTAAATTATTTAATATATATTATTATCGATATATTAGCTTGTAAGCATGTTTTTATTATGGTCATGAATGAAAATTTAGTTAAACTTGTTTTAAAATTATCTATTTTATTTACTGTATTTTAAGCGGGTAAGTAAAGGTTTGAAAATATTATTTATTTTAACATTTTAATTAAATTTCTTAAACAAGCTAAATTATAATTCTTTTGCCAATTCAAGATGGTAAGGTTTAATTGAGAATTTTGCTTATTGATTTATAATTCAATTAATACAACTTTTATGTTATTATATTTAGTTAGTAAGTATATACCTAATATTAGAAACTAATAATATCATGTTGACTAATTGTAATATAATTTTTTATACAAATTTTAAGCGTGTATGTATATACTCATTATAGAGATTATTGGTTTAACTTTTATTATACAGAATTATATTAAATATTAATAATTACTTTTATAATTTATAATACTTCTAGTGGGTAAGTAGATTTGTTCTAATATAATACTTAAAAACTAACCTTTCTAGCAGTAGTAACGCTTTATTAATTTTTAGACAGTAAGTATTTAAATACTGTATATTTTGTAGCATATATTGTAACTGAGTAATTATATTTAATGTCTATTTTAAATTAATTCTTATTATTTATAATATTTAAAGCTAGTAAGTTCAGTAAATTCAAATCGATAACTTTATTGAAATTTCCTTGCTTATATAACCTTTTTAAATTTTAAATATACTAGCTAAAGGTATGTATTTAATAAATTCGATACTTTTTTTAATAATTATAAGTTGTTTTTTTTTATTAATATTTAATTATACATATTTTATAGTATATGGTAGGTACACGCTTTTTATAATAATTTAAATAGATAATTCTTCTGATTAAAGTTTCTTTTTACTTATTAAACAGTAAGTATATATATAATTATAATATCTTAGTTTTATTTAGCCATTTTTAATCAATATTTTAAATACTATTTTAGGCCATAAATATAATGTTTAATATATTTGATTAGTCAATTTAAAATTTTTAATAATTAATTAATCACAAATCTAATTTTGCTAAAATTAGCATGTATGTATAAATATTTTATAAATAGCGATAATACTTATTTAAATTATAGTCTAATTTGTTTATATTACTTATAATTTTTTAGATCGTATGTATATATTTTTGGAAATAGTTAATTATCCACTATGTGTATATACACGGGTATTAATTTGCAAACCGTATAGCATGCTAATTAAGATTTACAAAACCAAATAATTAAACCTTTACTTATAGTTATGGTAAGGTGAGGTTTGAGGTTGGGGTGAGGGTTAGTATATACCAAAATTTAGCTAGGAATTTTTTTTTGTTAGAAGCCAAAAAGTGATTTCATAATCAAAATTTTAAGAAACAACAATACCCGTGTATATACACTAGTGAATAGTAATTGCCATATTTTTTATAAGAATAATTTACAAATTAACTTTTAAAAAAACTTATAAAAATCTTTATATTTCAGATGGTAAGATTTTTTATTAAATTAAATATTTATCTTATTCAAATTTTAATTAATTGCTTTTAATATATTGAATTCTTAGTTCGTAAGTATATCATTTGATTTTAATATACAATTATCTTGTTAAATTTCCTAAATTCTAAACTTTTTATTAAAATCTAGATGGTAATTAGATCATATCTTATATTATATATTATGTTTTTATTTATTAAAATTAAAATTTTAAATGATAATATTATTACTTTTAGGGGGCAAGTATAAATATACTTTTAATAATTTATATATGCTTTTTATAGCCATTTATATTTAATACATAAATTTTATTTTTAAATCAGACTGTAAGAATAAAGCTTATATTCGTTTATACTGTATAAAACTTTTTTATGTTTTATAATTAAGGTTATTATTAATATTTTTTAGCTTCTGTAAACTTAATTGGAAAGAAAAAAAAGAATTGTAAAGGAGCTTCTTTAAATTTGAGTGTCAAGAAAAATCCAAAATAAGAAATTAATATTAATATTTTTAGCAGGTAACTATCAAATATGTACTTGGTGAGCTTTACAGAATTAAAAAAAAAAGATATTTGAAACGAATCAAACGAATCATTAGATGGCTAATCAATTTAAATTTTATTTATAAAATCTACATAGACTCAGATAGCTATTTTTAACAGAAAAAAACATATAAATTTAATTTTATTAATTGTTCTGCTCTTTTCCTTTTAATAATTGTTTTATTTTTCTGTTAATTATAAATTTATTGTTCTAAAAATGTTAGTTGAATTTGTAGGCATAATTAATATAATGACTTATTGTGGTGGCAAATTGAAGATTTAATTTAATCGTAGATAAATTTTATTTTTAATAGAAGATATTGATATCCACTCTCTATTTTCATAATAATTTTTTGCTAAAAAATAGGTTTTTACTAAATTTAGGATTATGTTGTAGTTTTAAGACCAGAAGGGTTATATATTAAATTCTGTTACATTATAGCAGGTTTTTCTTTATTTTTTTTTGATTTTGCAATATGGATTTTGAAGCATTAATTCTTTCTTATGAGAAAATAATAATAGTTAGCTTTAAAAAATAGAGCACCAATGTTTGGTTTGAATTCAGTTCAGGTAGTTCAGGTTTGATCAAACCCAAAACTTGAACTGAACTTAAACAGTAAATTTTGTCAATTTCAAACCCAGACCCAAATCTAAACCTATAGTACCCAAACTCAAACAAGACTTGAACACTATTAGTAGTTTTGTTCAGGTTCAGGTTTAAAATTTGCTAACAAGTTGGGTTTGATATTATGAATGGGTTACTAAAGTGCAATGTCTAATATTGGTATAAACACAACACAGATCATATAGTAATAATAGTAACTTTCAATAAGGGCCGTTCATAAATAATGTTATGTACCCCTACATTGTAGCTCTTGACCCCCTAGACTATATAAAAAAATTTTTAACAATCCATATGTTTTTATATAAAATTTTACAAAAACTTGGATATACTATGACCCAGTAATTTTATCTAGATTATTTTGGTACCATTTGGTTCGTCTCTATGAGATGAATCCAATGGTATCAAAATCATTTTATTTTGATCACTGGATCAAGAGTTATTCACAAAATACTATTGATTTTATAGTAATTTTATAAGAAAACATAATAACCAATAGTATTTTATTAATAAAACGTGAACCAGTAATCCAAATCAAATGGTTTTGGTACCATTCAAATCCTCTCAATGAGACGATTCAAATGGTGCCAAAATCTCCTAATGTAGACACCTGGATCAAGTTTTAGACAAATATTTATAAACAAATTATATTATATTTTTTGACCCTCCTAGACTATATAAAAAAAAAATCAAAAATCCATATATTTATACAGTATATATAATTTTACAAAAACTTGGATATATTATAACCCAGTGATCCAATCGGATGATTTTGGTACTATTCGATTCGTCTATATATAAAATTAGAAAATACAGGTTTTTTATACATCACAAACGCACAACTTTTTTAGAAATTAGACTTTTACCCTGAACTAACGCCCATGTGCATACTCGAAATAATATGCATCCTCTTGAATAATACACAAGAGTGCATTATTTCGAGTAATTACAGTAGAAAACTCTAATATAATAAAATTTAAACCTATGTGTGCTATACCTACTGTGCTAATTCAATTTATATTACTGGTACTAGCTAGATATTAGAAAAAGAGTCCAAATTGACAATTTTTTTAAAAGTAATTTTTTTATATAAATCAAGTTAGAATAATATTAGACCATTTTTTACTTAAAATATATGAGTTGTTGTATTAATAAAATAGTTTTACTAAATTATACTACTGGTGCTCAATATCACAATGATTTTTACCAATCAAATTTTTTAAATGCAGTGTAATGTAAAAATCAAATGTAACATAAAATTTTTGCGTTTTGTTATTTTTTTTAAAAAATACTTTCTAACTAAAATTTTATCTATAAAACCACCTTATTTTTTAAAAAGAAACTCTTTATAAAATTTTACTATATACTATATTTCACTCTAACTCTAACTATTAACTCTTACTCAATATTTATCAACTTTAGTTTGTTTTTTTGGGGGTTTTTTTTGATATTGATCTTCAAGTTATACTGCATACTATTGTTGAATACCAGTGGTATAAGTAAGTTCTACTATAATAAAATTTTGAAGTATAGGTCTTTAAATTTTGCATTTTCTTATAATTTATTAGAAGATTTACAATACAAAAATTGATTTTTTTCCTTGGTACCACCATTTTGAATGAGAGCATCAGTGCAGTTGTGTAAGTTACACAGACAAATTCAAGGGACTGGAACAATTGAAACCCGTTTGGCAAGTCCCGAGCAAGGAGGTAAAGAAAATCCTACTACAGACTACAGAAGCCCTTCTAACCGGAGACTGAAGAACCGAACAGAATATACCCTATAGCAAGAGGGGACACCAACCTGGCCGCCAGAGTCATATTGGAGGAAAAAGATCTACATTTCAGAAGTAGGATACCAAGAAAAGGGCGTCTATCAGCACATAAAGCTGAGCAGACCAATCCTTCTGGGCTAACTGATTGGTAGTTTGGGAGGGATCGGTATAAAGTCAGAAGTGATCGGATGTGAGTATTGGGGATTGGAATGAACCTTTCAAGGGCAGACAGAACTCACTGGCCAATAAGAAGTAGAAGCATGGAGGCGTGTATGTGTCAAGGCCTAATGGGCTCTAGGCGTACCCATATGGGAGTCCTTGAATGCTAAGAGGGCCGGGACCACTAATACAGGATAGGCAGGTATAAGTGCATGTAAAGTGCATTATGGTTTGCCAGAGCCTCATGATGCCATCCAACTATATCTGATAGCTGGAAACATTTGCAAAACATGCCTGGTTACTTGTTACTATAACGGGAAGTACAGTCATTTACACATTACTGAATTCGGAATGCTAAATCCAGGGCCCCAAAGATGCAAGAAAATCAGCTAGTTGCGGCAGTATGCAGGCTTGAGATACTTACCCAATGTGGTATAGGTAGCTGCATGGCTTGAGATACGAACTCCTGAGAAGTACGCCAGTAGGGGACTCAGGTATACCAATCTGGAAGCATAAAGTGCCTACCTGGCAACTGATACTAGGTAGTGTGGATAAAGTGGTGGACATGTAAATACCAATTGTTGATTTGAGAGGGATGTACAAAGCCAGATTAGCTATATAAATGGGAATAAAGAAGGCTCTGGTAGGTTTAGGTCATGGTTAAATTAGTCCAAGTCTCGGTGCTAGGTAGATAGTATATAAAAGATTGTATAGCGATGTTTTAATGATCAATATATATTCAATAAAGACCAGAGGCACAAACTCACGTTAACACAAAAAAAAAATTGATTTTTTTAAAGATTTTTTCTTTTGTCAATTTGGACTTTTTTTATCACCTAGTTATATATTATTGCAATTCTGTTTACTAAACCAGTTTATTCCTTCATGTATTATACAAGCAAATTTGCCTGCAAATTTTATTTTTTGTATAATTGCTAAAAAAGCATATATAAAAAAGTCTTTTAAAAAATATTTAAATTAATTTAATTAGATTTATATAATATTTTGTAAAGTATTTATTACAAAATAAATATTAATAATATTTTGGCATTCAGTGTATTAAAAATTAATATTAAAAATAATATAATATTTAATAATAAATAACTTTTAATTTACTGGCTTGTTTTTAATGATTTTACTACCAAGATTACCAGCTCAATGAGACAATTCTAACAAGCCTAAAATTGGTAAAATCAAATTACTAATCCTATAATTATTAAGGGTTTATGCTATTTTTATATTTAAACTTAATTAAATTAATTTAAAAATATTTGTAATAATACAAAATCTTAATTATTGCAAGATCCTATAATTAGATTTTAGTAATTTTTAGCTTATTAGAATCATCTCTTTAAGCTGGTCATTTTGGTAGTAAATAATTCAAATGGACCAGTAAATCAAAAGTTGTTTATTATTAAATATTATATAATTTTAATAAAAAGTTAATAATTGTATAATTTAATTTTTTAAAAAACTATTCATTAAAATTATTTCAAATTTTATATAAGTTATTAAAAAAAATTTTTTTTATTTATAATAAAAATTCTAATCAATTTTAATAACTAGATTTTAAAAAATTTATTGAAAACTTTTATTAAATTTTATTATAAAATAATTAGTAATTTTTTTAAAAGTAACAAGTAAATGTTTATAAAATAGATTTAATTTTTTTTAATATATTTAATATTTTTTTATATTAATTAAAGCTTAAAATAAAATTATTAATAATATTAAAGGGCTATATATATTTTAAAAAAAATTTTAAGAAAATTACTATGAATCACTACTAGTGATCATTACTAATGATCTACAATATATAAAACAAAATAAACAAAACAAACAGTTTGTATTAAATAAAAATTAGATCTCTTTAATATTAGAGTAAGGGTAAAGGTTAGAAATTAGGATAGGGCTTTGTATATAGTAAAAGTTAGCAAGAAATTTGGATTGCATAAAAAAAGTAGTTTCATAGACAAACTTTTAGGTTAGAAGCAATTTTAGCAATTTTTTAAAAATTCTTTGTTTTTGTTACACAAAAATTGATCTATATATTACTAAATTTTATAGTAAATTGATCACTAGTGATGATCACTAGTGGTGATAGATAGCAAACTCCAAATTTTAATTCAAAAATTTAAGTGGTAATCCGCAGTTAAAGAGTAAAAATTTTACAGTAAAAATTGGAGGAGATTTACTAATTGACTTATATAGAGGATGGCTAAAGCCAGGTGCATTTATATGTTTTTGATTATTTAATTAAAATTAGGGTAAGGGTTAGTTAGGGGTTAGAGTTAGTTAGAGCTTAACTTATAAGTAAATAGCTAGTAAAATTGTCTTCCCGATATTTTTATTAATGCTTCTAGACAGGTTTAGACACTCGTTTTTTGTATTTTCAGTGTTTTTTACTTTTTTTCTTTGTTTTTATCTCATCGAGCTGATCTATAAAGATCAAATTTTACGATTTGATTGGCTTTATATCATGTGAACGCACCTGGCTTTAAACGACCCCTTATATAGAAGTAGAATGCATATATTTCTGATCATAATAAAAAACCCTATAGTAAACAATCAATAAATGCTCATATCATATTATATACTAACACAGTTTGAATAATTTAACTATCATTAGAATCAGAAAAGTTGGTTCTGCAAAGTTAATTAGAAATTATTAAAGGTTTGCTTAGTAAAAAAAATACTTTTATATGTAGAAAAGCCCATTCGCACACTAATAGAAATTTACTATTAAATGCCCACTGTAATTTATTATAAAATGATCATTATTTTTTACCCTTTATCTGCGATTTACCACTTAATTAATTTGTTTTATTTTATAAGAATTGACCAATTTTAAAAATTTTTTTTTGACTTTAGACAGTAGTCATATCTAGTCTATTGGGCCACTTTTATTAAATTGAATAGTTTTACTATATATATAAAAGTACAACTAGCCACATGTGCATTTTTGGTACCTAATTTAAATAGTCCACCCAAAAGTTCTACACTAGCTATTATACCTGCAACCTACTATGAGTATTGCTTATTCAAAACCCTCTGATCTATATAGCAACCCTACCAATTGTGATTCCAAATGGCCTTAGGCTACTTTCCTTCGCAGACAATTCTGTACCTGTCAAGCAACTACATTTTACTTTGTTATCGCTCTGGACTTTCAGTAATTGATGCATCTGCATTACTAACACTCGCAGTTCAGTACCATTCCGAACTGCTAGATTACATCCTTTGCTCTTATAAGGTCCATTCTGGTCCTAGTACTAATCTTTTTTATAGTAGCACTGTTAAAGATATTATCTACATCCTTACTTGGGATTTTCCAAACAGATTTTTGTTTTTCTGGTTCTTTGGATTCTTCGATATAATAATATACTATTGTGCCTAAGAGTCCCATTCAAAATAGTAGAACCAAGGTTACAGGTTGCTCACCCAACTGATATTGAGCTACAGTTTCCGCAACACAGGCCTAATTTTTATTATTATTGCTAGTGGGATTTGAACTTTTGACCTGCTACTTGGGATAACAACCTGGCCGCTTCTCTAGGTCACTATATCTACCAATTTTAAATTTATATAAATCTATTTAAAATATATTTAATTTTTATAATTTATATTTTAAAATAAAATATAAAACCTATAAAATATTTAATAGTAAATTAAATAAAATTTTATATTAAAAATTTTTTAAATTATATTATATAATTTTTTGTAAACTAATTTGTTTGCAAATGCTTAATATATGAAAAGATAATAAAGTGCTTTGCAAAAATTTTTTTCTTCTTACTTGTATCTACTATAATATCTATTGTTAGGAAAGTGCAATAAGTCATATAATTTTTTAAAAGGGAGAGGAGGTTCTCACTTTATCATGTCCTATATACAGTATATAGTAAAATAGCCAATAATATTGAAGTATTTATTATAATAAAAATTTGTGAAAAGTTTCTACATAGTAAAGTCTAAATTTTACTATGTCAATTAATAATTATTGATTAAGTAAACTTTTTGAAATATCAAAATACATATACCTTAAAATTTTATTAAAATTGAAGAAGTTTTTATTATTTAACTTTTAATTTTCATATTTGTCAGCTATATTTTTTTAATTTTTTTGTCAAATGTAAAAATCAAAAAGCCAATTAATAAAAAGTTCTCTAATACTAATAAAAAATTTTTGATAGGTGTATTTTGATCTTCAAAACAAGTTTACTTAAACAACTTTAATCAATTTATATATAGTAAAATTTGGACTTTACTATGTAGCGACTATTATTGATTATGGGTCAATTACATTTTTGAATTTTTTTAATATTATAAAAAATAAATTTTGATTAGTCACTAGACTTATCACAGAGGGGAAGAGGGTTGGACTATATAAACTCTAATTAAATGATTTACTGCACTTCATTTATAATAAAGTTTTCTATAATAGTAAACTCTGCCTGTTGTCTTTTACTTGTATATCTTTTTATTATTTTTTGCTATATTTTACTTTGTTAATTTTTGACAGATTATAAATAAACTATAATAATGACAAGCTCTAGTTGTTTAAAGAAAAAGCTTGTCATTAGTATATAATTGCTATATTTCTCTATTAGTTTCAAATGTGTTTGCCAATAATTGAAATAAGAAATCTGACTTTTGATTATTTTTTCTTTTCTGGATTTGCTTCTGTTTAATATGTTTTGTATACTGCAAAATTATTTGCTATGAAAAATCTTTCTTTTGTTAAAATATTTGTTTTTGCTATTTTTAAGATATCCATATGACTTTTACTACAGAGAGACCTCTCTAAATGCACTCTTTATAAATGCAGACTCTATATAAAATCTTTTTAATGCATAGTACTAACTGGCTCTAGTCTATAATAGTACTAAATACTTTGCTCTCCATAGATGCATAGCTTCTCTAAATGAACAATTTTAAAATTTTTTACTATAGTTTCAAAGGGGTGCATTTAAAAAAATCTTTTTGTACTCACCTTATTAATGCTTTTAATTTAAGCCTACTGCCCATAAGGCTGTTAATATTATAACAAATGATTTTAATTCTAAAATCTTATTTGTTTTATTAACTTAACAAGTAAGCTGTCCTTTTTTTCTATTTTTTGGACTATTTTGTTTTTAAATCTCTTTATTATATCTATATTTATATTCTTTTATATTTCTTTACTTTTTTGTTTTTTACTAGATAATTACTACTTTTTTTAGTCTTGTATATCTCTATACCTTTTCTTTGGTTTTTTTTATATTTTTAGATTGATTTGGCTAGTTGTTCTGTATTTGGTTTCTATATAGAGGCAGCCAATCCTTTATTACAAATACAATCTTTGCTACAATTAGAAGTGATAGAAACTTTTCTTCTATTTTGAGTCTTTCTATCTAATTTTTAGCATTGTTTTATTTCTATTTTTCAAGTTTTTGTAAAATTTCTTGTAATTTCTTATTAAATTCTTATATATATTGATTCTTATTTACTATTATTAGCTTTTTTACTATTTTTACTTTAATGGCTCTTGAACTTTACTTGTTTTTTGAACCTTTTTTTTTGTTATTTGTAGCTTCTTTTTCTTTTCTTTTAAATACTTATTTTTGGTTTGGCTTTTAAAATACAGTCAGATCTCCCTAAGTGCACTCTCTCTAAGTGCACATCCTTCTTAAGTGCACACTTTAGCCCAGTTTCAAGCTTGGAACTTAATAATAAGTGCACACCCTCCAACCTCTGCATGTGTATAGATTTTGTGGACCCAAACTTATAAATGTACCTCTATAAATGCACCTATAGATCTATATAAAAATTCAGCAAATTAAAATACTGGATGATTATGTGATTAGAATATTTATTTTAAGACTTTTTTGTATAAATAAATAATTCTCCAGATCTTTGAAGTTACAAGCAATTCTGTTTTTCATTCTAATTAGGCCCAATTAAATTCTAACAGCAGCTAGAGGCAGTTAGAAATTAAAAATCAATAATCATAGAGTTCAATTTTTTGATAAATGAGGTAATCAATAATTGTTCAATCAATTTTATTGATAAGTATTTAAGAAAAAAGAGTAATTCAATTTTTAATAATTTTTTCTTTTTTATTTTAACAATAAAACTATGAATAATATAAATATTATCTAGTTTTGGCATTTCTGAATACAAGTATTATCAATTATGTACATTGGTTCTTTTTTCCAATTTGCTATACATTTTTTTATATATTTCTAAATTGCATATTACTATAAATTAGGGCTCTAAAGTCTGGGTCCAGCTGTACTTGGACTTGATACCAGACTTGAACTATAAATTTTGACAATTTCAAACCTGAACCTGAACCAAACTCAAATATAATTATAGGTTTGGTCTGGTTCAAAGTTTGTGAACCTGTTCGGGTTCGGGATTAGCAGTTTAATTCTAAAAAAAAATATAAATTTTCTTAAGCTATATATATATTACATAGTAATTGGACCTGGGTGGGTGGCATTCCAGATTACCCATTCACCACAGGTCACTTGGGTTGTATTGTTGCAACCCAGGTAGTGACATTCTAAAATTTGGATTTTTAGACAAAATGGCCAAAAAAGTGAATTTTTTTTCAAAGTTTTTTTTTGTTCATTTCATAAAATATGTACTATACCATATAGGTGATTATGCATCAAATGGACTTATGAAATTTTTCTTTTTTATGTAAAATTTTTGCAAGTTTTTTTTTGGTTCATTTGATACTGTGTCTACTATGCTGTATTGCTGATTATGCATCAAATAGGTTTATAAATTTTTTGGTTTTTTTTTGTTTATTTTATATAATGTGCACTATACTATATGGCTGATTATGTATCAAACAGGCTTATGAAATTTTTGAATTTTTTTTTATATATATGTAGTTTAGACTAATCCTGATCCAGTTGACCTAGCATGACCCATACAGGTCATCTGATCTGGATTAGAATACTAGATACAGCCTGTATATATAGTTTATAACCAACTCATATGGGTCACCCATATGGATGACCCACAGATGACCTGCGGATTAACTATTTGGGTAGGGCATAGTTCAACCTGGGTTACCCACTCACACACGGATGACCCAGGTGATACCTACCTGTGTCAGAACACTATTAGTATATTAATTATACTTATTTTAATTTAATTTTTCAATATAAAATTTTGATAGAATAAATGCACATGATGCGCATTCATGTAAATGATGCTATTCATATGCATGATTGAGGAATCATGCACACACATAAAATCTATTTCTAGGTTTTGAACTTTTGAACCAGAATCAAACTTTCGAACTGGACTCAAACTTTCAAACTGAGCTTAAACCAGACTCAAACCAAGCCAAAAGTTTGATATTTGGACTCAAAACTGAACTGAGTTGTAAAATAGTTTGAGTTCGAGTCTGGTTTGAAATTGAACCAGACTCAGACTTGCCTAAAGTCCAGCCTTAGTTCAGGTCTGTCAGACTCTACTATAAATGCATACTCATGCCTGGTCCTAATAGTATGTACTTAGAGAGATCTGACTGTATTTTGTATTTGTATAATTTTTTTTTTGTTATAATCTAACTCTAAATTGTTTTATTTTTTTTATAATATACTTTTTTTTTTAATTTTTTTGACTCTATTAGTATTTTTTAATTCTGCTTGCTTTTAGCATTTCTTTTCTTTTATAAAATTTACTAATAATATCTCTTTAGAATTTGAGTTTCTATTAACTAGAATAAATACAGGCTTTGTTTTAACTCATTTTAATTGCTAAAATAACAAAACTTTTACTATATTTCTAAATAATTCTTAATTAACAATATTAGTATGTAGTATTTTTCTACTAAAGTCTCTTCTCTGCAATTTTCTAGTAAAATTCTTGTAAGTTTTCTACTTATAAGTAATATCTATAAATATGTTTTTACTTCTTTTGTTCTTTAGTATAATACTAATAATTACTTTTTTAAAACCTATTATTGATCTATATACTTTGCCAAATTGTCTTATTAATATCTTGATATATAAATTGTTAAATTGAGAAGTATGTTCTATAGAGTATACATTCTATTGAATTTAGTCTCCTTTATCAATATATATTGGGCTGGGTTGATTTTTTTTACTTTTGCTCCTAGGGTCTTCTGCTAGTTATTTTGTTTTTTTTTAGGTCTTCTGCTAGTTAATTTGTTTTTTTTATTACTTTCTTTTTTTTTTGTAAGTATTTTCTATTTATTATATACTTTAGTTACTTGTATCATACTCTGTTAACTGAAAGGTTTCTGTTTTGCTTGCTTTTTCTTTCTTTTTATTATTCTTTACACTTATATTTAGGTTTTCTTCTTTGATTTTTTTTAATTACTTCTCTAAGTTTTTTAGATAATTTTTTATAATTGTCTAATAATATAGTTGGATCTTTCTAAAGCAACTTTTCTAAATGCATATATATATATATAAAACCTCTTTAAATATATGTCTTTTTTGGGCAATGGCATGCATTTAAAAAGGTCTAACTGTACATATTTTATTTGCTAATATTGTTTGAATACCTTTGCAATCTCTGTATTGATAACCTTTAGTCTTGTATAATTGGTTCTTGAATACTCTATTAATTTTCAAATTCCAAGCCTTAAGACTTGGCAACTTCTTTTTAAAATTTTTATTTTTTAGTTTGGAACTTGATTGAAATTCATTAATATTGCTATGTACTCAAGTTGTTTTGCTATGCTATACCAATCTTACTTTATAACAAAAAGCAAACAAATATCAATTAATTACTTATTTGTTTGTTGTTGGCTTGTTTGTTTGTTTACTATTAATTTGTAATACCTGTTTGTTTATGTATTCTGAAATTATCTGTAGTATAGAGTTTTAGCAATTTTTTGTAAAAAGTAGTTTTTTTTATTACTTGTTTTGGTTATAATAAATTATAACCAATTTTGTTTCTTTTTTCTTTACTTAGTATGTTTTTGTACACTTTTCTAATATGTTAATAGCTCTATTAGCTAATTTTGTCTATTTTTTATTTGCTTTAATTTTGTAATTAAGGATTAGCAAAAAGAGTTTTTTGATAATTTTGTATAAAATAATTTGTATATAATAATTGATTTTAATCTATATATTTATTTGTATAGTTATTTTATATTTATTATAAATATTATTAAATACTATAATAGCCAAGAATATCATGCATAATTATATCATAGTACATTACAATTATATATGATATTGAAGGCTGATCTATAATATTTAGTAAAATTAACAATAAATATATAAATTAATTGAATTATTCTTATAGATTCTAAACTCATATTTTTTTACTATTATTTTTATAGCCTTTTTTACAATAAATCAACCTTTTTTATTAAGTAATGTAAAATTTATTTTTTCTTTTATTTTTTTAAAACTGCAAAATAAATATTAAAAATTAATTAATAAAGTACTACTATTTTAGCTATATCTAATAATAGTTTGATCAATACTAATATATCTAAAAATATTTTAGATAATGCACAAAAAAAAGCTACATATTATTATGAAAAGACTAAAAATAAAAATATAGAAAGATTTACAAAAAAAACCAAATTTTAAAGATTGAAAAATTTTGAGCTAGTTCTGGATATTTGAATTCTTTAATAGGATTAAAAGATTTAAAAAAAACAAAGAAGAAATTGTTGAATATATTTTAGGTATAAAAAAAAATAATAGCAAACAAAAAAGTAAAATTTGTTAAACAAATAGTAGATATAATAAGCCAATTTTTTCTTTGTAATTTATCTATTCAAGTTAATTGTATAATTGATATTTATTTCTGAATTTGTATACTGTTTTAACAAAAAATATATAATCTTCAAGAAAAGAATTTGTGAGATAAAGAGATCCACTACATTAAATTCTCAACAAATTAAAACCATTTACAATATCCAACAATAAGCTTTAGTAATCTAACAAATCTATTATATAGTATTTTTATATATTTATTAATCCTTTTTGCAATACACAGTGGTGAACACTATCAACTCAAAGTTGATCAATTAAAAAATTAAAAAGCATAATGGCTTACAGTTTTTTATTATACTTCAAAAAAATAACAATATGGACTTCAAAAAGGTCAAACACAAGTTATTTCAATTCCTTTGAATACTGTTGGACCATATAATAATATAAAGTTCTATTTATCCAAACAATCTCCTGAGCTGATTCAGATTTTTATTTGCAACCAAATGTAGACAGGATGAAATCAGATATTTGGGATAAGATGGATCATGTAAGAAAAAACAAATTAATGAATTTTATGCATGAAATTGAATGTATAATTCATGTTGATATCTCTATGGAATTGCTTACAAACTATTCTGATAGAAAAACTGTTGCTTAGTGTTTACAAGATTTCTCAACAGACAATTATAGTGATTGTTAAATTAGAATTTCAAAGCTTCATGTATTTTCTTATTAAATTTGCAAAACAATAACAAATAAAGATTAGAATAAAAATGATGCATTAATTTATAAAATTAAAATTGTATAATAATGCAATTTTTGTGTATAGATCATTTTCAATTATTGGAATATTATATATATTTAATGTTAAATATTATGTAATGGCCAACAATATTGAAAAAATTAAATATTAATGATATCAGCTATGAAAATATCGGTCATGAAGATACTAACAAATAATGTCAATAAGCATTGTGACGTAAGCCGTAAAGATAACAGTAAAAAAAAAAAAAAAATCATGAACGAACAATTAGGAGCCGTAGAATAAAATTTAACAATTACTTTAGGGAACTGCTATTCGCACCATGACATGGATTTATATAGTTCGCACCATGGTATACAATGGTGTGTAGATAATGATTAGGTGTACAAAAATCCATGGTGCGAATAGAAGTTCCATAAATAAAAACCTGATTTTTATATTAAAACCCGCGGCAACAACCGAATCTAATTATCAGAAAATTGTCGTACACATAAAAAATAAAAAATTGCAATTCATCAAAAGTTAAATTCACTACGATGAAAACTTAAATTTTCTCTTACAATTTTCACACTGTAGAATTTATAAATTCTTTTGTTTATCGATATAACATATAATGCGATTTTTATTTTTTGCCAATATATGATAGTATAAATTTATAAGAAGGATAATAAAAATATAAATATATAATAAATATTCATTAAAATTTGATTTGGAATAATAGAGATTAAGAAAATACGCTAGATTTATAATAATACAGTAATATTGAAATTCAAAATAAATATAACAGATCTATATATCATGAATGAGATTTTCTTATAACACAGTAGCTCGATTAAAATATTCATAATGATAATCAACTTTTAATACACCGACTTTGCCATCTTCTAAATTTTCAATGAGATCTTCGAAATCGTCAGAGACACTATATAAAATATATGTCCTTTCCTGATTACATTGACTTTCACTTTTTCTAAAATTCCTTTCAACCGATACTCTACGTTGAGAGATTCCTCCATTCTTAGATACAAAACAATTTTTATCATCATTCAATTTATTCTTATCTTTAGTTATCTCATTAGGACTGCCATAAAACGTTAATGTACGATAATCGAATTCCATTGCTGGAACAAAGGTGAAAACAACCTTACTTAAACGGCAGTGGCTCTTCTTTTGTTCTATTGCTTGTTTAAAAGTATTATCATCTATATCCCTAATTGGATAACTATAGTTAAAACCTTGCGCATCGGCAGTAATATTAACATCTTCAGTATATATATATGAGAACCAATCTTTAGCATATTTTTTTGTTTTCTCCCTGTTATCTGACATCCTATACGAAAAAAAAATATTAATAAAAATTTGATAAATAATTTTTATTAATAAAAATTTGATAAATAATTTATCAGAAATACTGTTGTAATGTACCCGAAAATTTAAATTTATTGTGTATTTATTTCTTATAATTATTTTTTTTATATGTAGAGTTAGAAGGAAAAAAGTATATTTTTTTTTTAGAATTAGGTACGCATGCACATACGTACAGCAAGCACGTACGTAAGTACGTATTTATACATATATTTTTTTTATATATTCAAATCTTATTTCGGAAAAACTTGATATGAGTATTACCAATCGGAAATGCATTGGGTCAGAAGATATGAATAGGCTAACGCTGACACGGAATTTATTAGTCCGACAAAGTAAATAAAAAAAAAAATACAAGAAAAAGTAATCTTAATCTACTTTATAGCGTTAATTAAAAATGGCGGGAAGACTATTTTAGAGGTAGGGCATTCAAATATTTGGAGTTTATCCGTAACGTATTTATTCGTTAATCACTGCGACAAAATATACTTATATAAAAATAATAAATAATTAGAATTGGAAACAATGACAAACTTTGGTGTAACGAGAAAAATGGAAAAACCCCAAAAAAAGGAAATTTTAAATTTAGGACTATGACGTTAGAGTTTTAACGCTCGTTACTGTATGTGTAAAATTTCAGTCATTCCTAATTATTGTATCAAAGTCGGAATTTTCTGGTAATTTTCGTGTTTCTGATAATTAGCTATTTCCTTTTTGGAGATTTGTATCATTTGGGAAAAAGGAAATATCTTTAGCCTATCGTGAGAGAAAGTAAGATCTAATTTACAGACTGAATCTATTTTGACTTCTTAAAAAGTCTCGTAAAATACAGACTCACTATAAAATTCTGGACCAAAATACTGCGTATAATTGAAATTTTATTTGCTTCTATTCTCATAAATTTTAATTTTCCGGGATCATATCATTACATTTTTAGTATAGTAATATGTATCACAATATTGCAACAAAAGATCTTGATTTTTATGCTTAATATAAATCACTCATATTACATCATGAATTGAGATATTCATTATCTGTATTGCATAATAAACGAGATGGGCACTGACTGCACGGAGTTGATATAATCTTCATAATTGGAATGACTATCAACAGGTATGATTTTTATATTTTATATATTTGATATAGTACAGGACAGTAAAACGCATCCACTTTTATTAATAAAAATTTTAAATCATTAAAACCTTTTAAAACAAGTTAAATTAAAAAAAACCCTCGACAAATTGATAGATTTTTAGTTAAATTATTATTATTATTTTGTTTTTTTAAGAAGTTATTAAGAGTTGTGTATAATAATTTAAAAAATTGACGTTTAATAATAATAATAATAATAATAATAAAGATATGTTTAATTAACCAATCAGTTTTAATACCAAAAATTAGCTAATCAGAAATGATTATGTCAACATCAAAAATTGGCGCTTTACATGTACTAAATTGATTGTCTCATTAATATATTTGAATTGCAGGCTGCGCATTTAATGCTCATTAAATCCGTTTGATATTCGTAATCTACTAACAATTTTCCTATCCGTAAAAAAAGTGAGAAAATTAAATATGAAATTTGTTCTCTATCGAATAAGTAAAAAGTATCTAATACAGTCAGGACTTGAGTTTGTGATTGTAATATCACAACAATAATAAATAATATTTGTATTCAAAATTTATTTATTAAAATCTTCGATTGAACAATTGCGTAGCCTAATACCGTAATCTCAATGTAATTATATATTATTTTTTATACTATCGTTATAGAATAAAATAAATAAACAAATTTATTACATAATTATATATCAGATATATACTTTTTATAATGACATCTCAATGAACATTCGAAATTCTTTTACGGAGTTCAGAATGATTTGACGTATATCAAACTCTAAAATTTTCTATATCGACAACTTAAATAGTAAGCGAATGAACATCCGAATGTCGTATTAAACCGGTATTATACCGCAGTCGGATAATCTTATCCGTCAATGTAACGATAACCCTTATTGTTTAATAATCAGGAGAATCTTATCCGAATATTACATTGTCACTGCGCAGGCTGCATAACCTTCCCATGAAATTTCACAAAGTGCCCATATTTCAGAATATTCTTTATATGTCAATATTACTACGTACTGTACGTATGTACGTACTTGAATGATTAATTTATTTTCGCAAGATGTATGCTAATTATCTATTAATTTGTGATTTATTAATGCAAGATTTCTTCTACATTTGCATACTGTACAGATTTTGTCTTTGTGCCAACTGTAACTACTGAAACAATGTTGTACGTTGAATGTACAATGTAGCTCTAGTTATTACTTAAAAGTTTTGTGGATTGAATATTTTAACTTATTTAGTAAGTCGAGATTCAAATAGTAACGATAGTATTTTTCTTATGCTAATTAATAATGAGACCGGAATTCCTTTTTTGTTATTAAAATAATTGTTAAAATATATACCATTGTTTTTACGTTTGCATTTTAATTTGTATTAATGCAAAACATCAGAAACATCAGCATTATCACGCTAGTTTCATGTCAATATGCACGCCACTTCATAAAATGGGCTTTGACAATCGTAATGCAGATTTAGTTTAATTAACTATACTTTATTTTACCTCGCATTAAAATTATTATTACTTTTTACCCATAGACTACACGTATTCTCATGATTATAATGAATTTTTATCAGTTATTTATAAGCTTAAGTTATTGATTTACATTAATAAATTTCTACATTATTCAATTACGTCTGTATGTACGTAAATACGAGTACGTACATACGTATACGTACGTGTGTAAGTACGTGTAAGTACGTACGTAAGAACATACATACGTACAGATGCTAATTCTAGCATAGTGATGTGTGCCCTAGTTTGGCCGACAATGTAATGTATATATTTTATTATTTACGTACGTACTTAAATAACATTGTTTTCATCAAAAAATGTTTACGTTTAAAAAAAAAAAAAAAATTATTTTGAATATATAAATAAATCAAATACCTCATTTCGAAGAACACAACTTTATTCATACTATAAATCTCTTTGATTATTTTACAAATATTTTATTAAAGTTAATTTACAATTTTAATATAAAAGAAATTATCATAATGCCTTGTTATGCGGACACTATTGTAAGAATTAAACATGTTCGACGAAATAAAAAAGATGATCCAAGAACTTTCTCTATATGGGCTGTTAGAACGTACCCAGTAGAATATGAAACTTATGAAATGGAAATGAATCTACCTATGCCAATTAATCCTGATGATCGTGACCCTGATTCACAAGCAATTTTTTTACGAGATGAATATTACTCTGTTGGTGGAAAAGTTATACCTGGAAGCTATGGAGGGTCCAGAAGATTAAAAGTACTTACATAAAATTTGAATGTTTTTTAAAACTAATCTATTTTAAATTATATAAAATTAATATATTAAAAAAATTATTAATAATTTAGATGATTGTTGCCACCTCAACTCATGTAACACTCGCTGAAAGTACTTCTGATTCAAATAGATGCCCTTTAAAGGTTTCTTTAGTAGGAATTCCACAAGCAATGCCAATTGAAATTAAAAATACTGAAAGTTCTGTCATTGAAATGCTTATATCTGATTACATCACTCAACCTTACAATTATATAATCAAAGTAGTTTTTCCTCACATTAATTCTCAATTTAAGCATTTTAAAACTTCTATTCGTCCACATGAATCTATCCTTTTCGTAATTGGACAATTAGAAATCATAGATAATGAATTTTATGTTTACACTAGAGAAATTAATTATATTGATACTCATCTTAGCACAAAAAAAAAGGATAATGAAATAAATAATAACGAAATTACTTTACTTTCAACAAATACTACTCGATCAAAACTTTTATATATTCATCAAAATGTTGCTAAAAATTCTGGTGATACTTCCGATTTTCATACTTCAAATACGACAGCTTCTGAATATTTTGAAAGTATGTATCAAGATGATTTATCAAAACTTATTGAATATTGTGAAGAAATTTAAAAAAATTTGTTGAATTTTGAATAATTAAACTCTATGATTTTATATTGATAACTTCAAAGGTATATAAAATTTTTTTTTTTTTTATAAATTTGATCAAAAAATTTTTTGAAAAATTAATAGATTTCTAAACATTTAATTGATAGTTACGTGCAATTTTAATCTTTAACTGTAGATATTGCAATAATGAATGGATACACATATGCTTTTAATATATATTCTTTTTTATAAAAATTTTTTTTTATTCTTTAAAATATTGCAATTTTCATTTTCTGTTTTATATTTTATTCATTTATTATATATATATTATACATTTCTTTATATGTTATAGATTAAAACCTGTATAAGGCCAATATAACTGATTTGCATAGTAATATATATATATTGACAGTCACTTAAAAAAAATTTATTGAAAATATACAGATGTTCAATGATATTCGTCCACAAAATCTACGTAGAACTTGGTTGAATGTCATAGTTGGCTATGCTTTCTAAATATGTAAACACGATTAATTTTTGAAGATTTAATTCAGGGCGACTATCCAAATTAATACCTTGTAAACAAAATGTGCCATGTTTTTGATTGTGCCACATTTGTATTTTCTTTATTTATTCTTTATTCTCTAGCAAATAACTATACCTTCATCATGGGACCTAAGCATATTATCTAGCAAATAATCCGTAGTTACGCCACAGGAGCTAAACATAATTCCTAGTAAATAACCTGTAACCTCTCAATCAAAAAGCCAGTCCTTACACTTTACAATATTCGCAGGAAATTTTGTTTGTACATAATTATCCAATAATTTAAATAAAAAAAGAATTACATTTTTACTTGTACAGCGAAATAATGCCCAGGGGTGTAATTTCTAACTTTGACCTAAATTAAACCCTAATTCGGACCATAATTCGAAATAACGCTCATGTGCGTTATTTCGTGGTTATACGATATGTTAATTACAAGAAGAGTGTCAAATCAACACAGTATACATGATTTAATCCTGATGTATTCTACCTTACCTCTAGTATTACCACAGATCAATGAGACATGTAAGCCAAAGAACTTGCAAATGTTTAACTTTGAAGATTCTCATGCAGAAATCAAATACATTCCTATAAATTATAAAAATGAAAAAAGTAGGAAACATATTACAATATGCTATTATTACATTTAACATTTATTATTATAATATGCTAATCTTAAATTATATTATTATAAAGTAAAAATTATATATCCGAATTAGACCAATTTGAAATGATTGCAAGATATGAAAAAAAAAACTACTGTTTAACTTCTGGTCAAAAATCAATAACCTGTCAAATCTAACAAAAAACTAATCGGGTGGATCATACTTTTTTTCGACACCTATTTTGCCGATAGCCCATTTAACCGACATCACATAGGGTTAGGTTGACATTTTATTAGTTGAAACTATACAGTATATTAATAATAGTAAATTGTTATCCGCATGATGTCGGTTAAATGAGGTTGTTGGTAAAATAGGTGTCGGTAAAATAGGATGAATCCCGTTGTAAAGGTAGCATGGGAGATGAAAATTAATATAATAAGTCGGCAAATACTAATATACTACGAAATGAAATAGATATGAATATAAGTCATGTATGCACGTACGTATGTACGTACGTTTTTATGAAAACAGAGTGTAGGAATTATAATAAATGTTCATATTGAATTCGTTTTTTATTGAAAGTCAATATATTATTGAGAAAGAGGATTTTGAAGTTATTGTTATATATCAACAAAAAAAATGATAATAATATTAAAATAAAACAATGATTTAAAATTTAATAGTTATGATTAAAGCCCTATAAATGACCATCCAGGCACTAGCACCTCGTGTTATGTTTATGATTATGGAAACAAAATTCCCAGTCACATTATAGGCAAGGGCAGAAGCCATAAAAGCACAGGCACAAATGCACTAGGTGTCAACTTATGCCTGAAATTTTACATCAATACTTATAAAAATTCTTGGCCAAATTTTATCTCTGTGCCCATGTACAGTACAGTATGTGCCAATTAGGGATGGGTTCGGTCAGCTAGGTCAGCTATCGGTCAGCTATCATCGACTATCGACTACTAGCCGGCTATAGCCGGCTATAGCTGATCAATTACTTGATCACTTTCTTAATTATTTGTTAATTAAACAAATAAACAAATGACAAATAATTATATTTTATATGTAATACAGTTATACAATATTAGAGTACCCTACCCATGTGGCGAAAAAAGTTCGGGTCACATGTTATAAACAGCCAATCAAAATAATCAAAATATTGAAGATCCGATCTACATTTTCAAAACAATCTAATTCTGGTCAAATTTGTAGATCATTTGGCCTATTGGAGATGATCCCCAAAAGGCCAAACGATCTGTAAATGACCAGAATTAGATTTTGAAAATGTAGATCGGGGATCGGTCAAAATTAGCCCATACGAATTTTCAAGATTCTAGCAAAGATTTATCTGTATCTACTTGACTAAATTCAGTAAAAAAAAAATTTATTTTAATTCTAAATTTACTTTTGTAGTATTAAAAAAAAATTTATCGAAATTTGATAGATGGGTGTTGAGAAATCTTTACTAAAATTTTAAAAAACAGATAATTTTACAAAAAATTGGTAATTTTTTTTTTTTTTAGCTTAAACGAAGAGTTCTCAACAACCATTATTCAAATTTGATGAAATTTTTTTTGGTAAAATTTTTTTTTTTTAGCTTCAAACGAAGATTTCTCAACAACCATAATTCAAATTCGATGAAATTTTTTTTATTTTAATTCTGTAAGTTTATAGAATTAAATATATATACATATATATTGAAATTTAGTACATTTTGTAAAACATAATTATTTATTTTATTATATCAAAATCCTGTTTCTTGCAAATCATTGACAAAAAATTGCTTGTTTGTTAGATAATGCATGCCTGTCTTTTACTATCTTACAATAAAAATACTTTAGCTATTGCACCAATTTTGCCATAGCAGATTCTCAATTTTAATTAGCTAACTAATATGCTTTACAAAAGTTTGGCACAATTGTTACATAATTTTTGGCCAGAATTTAAGTTTTTAACTTTTTAATACAAAAATAGAAATTTTGAAGGAAATAAGCCTATTCTATACTAAAATTAGCCCAACATTTTTTATTTAATGGGCATTTATGTAGTATAAATTTTGTTAACCTTAAACAAAGATTTTTTAACAATGATTATAGCGCTTTGCAAAAAAGTGTGACCCTGTGATTTTCACGGTGATGATGGCAGAAAATTTCTGAGATTTTAATTTCCTATTGATCATAATTTTCATCAATAACGTCTATATTTTATCCGAAATCTTTAAAATTCTTCAAGTATCGAAAAATCTTATAGAATCGACTGATTTCTCATGGTTTTACATGACATCATGATCTGCAGATGTCACACATTTTTGCAAAGCACAATAATACAAATTTGATAAAAATTTTTTATTTTAATTCTGTAATCTTACAGAATCAAAGATATTCTTAAAATTGGATAAATAGTTATTAAAAAATCTTCACTAAATATTTTAGAAAAAATTAGCTACAACTTCTTTTTATATGTACCTAAACTTTGAACAAAATTTACTTGGCATTTACCTAATCAAATACAATCAAAATTATTTATAAAATCTTTTGATTGAACTTGATTAGATAAGTTCCAAATAACCTTTATTAGCTTGTATTGAAATTATTGTGATTTTTACAATAAGTCATTAAAAACTTTTGTTACATAGCTTGTTATTTCATTAAATTATAGTATGTAGTTAATTTGTATTGAATTATAATTTTTACTATAAAAAATTGTTACAGAACTTACTTTTATTCTAATTATCACAGTATATGATTGTTAGTTGTATTAAAATCATTATTATTTTGTTATAAACTATTGTAAAAATTCTGTTATATTAGATAGTATTAGAATTATTATAATTTTTATTATGAGTTTATGCAAAACTTATATTCTATTCTGGTACCTACATATAATTTAATTTGTATTAATCTGCATTAAAATTATTGTGAACTCTATTGTGAATTATTGTAAAAAATTCTGGTACAAAGCTTGCTTGTTATTTCAGTAATATATAGTATATAGCTGGTTTGGTAATTTAAAATTATAATTATTAAGCCAAATCTACTATTTTAGAAATATATAGTATGTAGTCAAAATTGAATTAGAATCATAATTTATATTGTAAGCTACTATAAAATTCTGTTACAAATCTAAGTTAAATTATTTTGTATTTAATTTCTATTATGGTTTACTAAATTTATTTACTATTTTTATAATAGCAATATATATTGGAATTATTGTAATTTCTATTATAAGCTATTGATTATTGTATTATGTATGTTTCTAGAAATTATATTATATAGTTAAAATCATTAGTTTGTATTGGTTTTACTATAAAAATTTTTTTATAAAGCATACTTGCTATTCTAGTATTGCTAAGACTAAATTATTTTTAGTAATTATACTATGTGCTAATATTATTTATTATTAGAATCTTGTAATAATAAATGATTAGTATAATTAAATATTATAGTATATATATAAAGTATAATATAAGTCAATATTATAGCATATATCTGATATTGTAATAAAGGTTGTAGCTTTTTGATATAGTAATTTTATTTGAGTTATGTTACAAAAAAGATATTTTACTAATTAAATTTTGTTATCTATATTATATAGTAATTATAATTATTTTATATTTAGATTATATTTTTAAATATAACCAATTAAAAATACTAAAATTCATAGACTTGAAATTAAGTTATAAAGATTATATAATGTATTTAAAATATTTAATAAATAAATATATAAATATAAAATAAAATAATGATATAAAAATAAATATATAAATATAAAATAAATAATGATATAAAAATAAAATAATAACATAAAAATAAAAGAATAATATAAAAATAAATAATAATAAAAATAAAATAATAATATAAAAATAAAATAAAAAATTAGGCAAATTTGCCAAGAAAAAAACCCAATGGGAAAAACCTTATTTTAATAAGTAAATAATAAATAACAAATATATAAAATATAATAATTTTAAATATAATAAATTGTTAAATATTTGTTGACAACCAACTATGTAAACATAAACATGCTCTTGCAGATTCACTATTTAGTCTATTTCTTGATTTGTTAATTACTTGACCTGCAATTGAAAAAAGTTGTTCACATGGAACTGAACTAGCTTGAATACATAAATAATTATGAGCGAGTTTTGAAAGTGCTGGATATTCTACTGTATGAGTATTCCACCAATCTAAAAGTTTTATAGTTTCATCTGCTTCTGCAAATAACCAATATTTATGAGCTTCATCATCCATTATTTGTGCTTGCTGTGATGTATTTTTCAATTTTTGATAAAAACTAGATACTTTTTTAGATACTAATAATGATGGTTGTTGATTAATTTTTTGTCTGATTGGTGTTAAAATTTCTTCAATAGTCATATCAGGAAAACAAAGCTTTTTATATCTAGGATCTAAAAAAGCAGAAATATGCAAAGATTCAGTTATTGTATTAAAATATTCAATAAATTTAGATAACATTGCTTCAACAACTTCTTCTAATAGAAAATTTTTATTTTCTAAATCATTTCTAAGAGCCAATAAAATTATTTGTGCATGTGCAATTGTTGGATAAGTTTGTGAAGAAAGTTCAATAGTAGCATCATTAAATAGTTCTAATAATACAACTAAATCTTCATAAATTTGCCAATCTTTTATATCTGGCATATAAGGGTTTAAACTTGGATGTTTAATTAATAACATATTTATAGATTCATAAAGTAAACATGCTCTTTTAATCATCTGATATGTTGAATTCCATCTTGTCTTGCAATCTAAAATTGGAACTAAAAAAGTTTTTTCATTCAAAACTGCAAGTTGTTCTAAATCTTCAAGAATCTTAGTTGATTTACGAATAGTTTTAATTAATTTTCTTAATTTTTTAACTGAATCTTCTAAAAGATTTAAACCAGCAAAAGCCACTAAATTAAGTATATGGGCTATGCATCTATAATGATTGAAATTGTTTAAAATTAACTTATCTTGTAAATAATTTGCAGCAGAAATCATATTTGCAGCATTATCAGTAGTTAATGCAATAGTTTTAGTTTTAATTCCAAATTCTTCAAGTAAATCATATATTTTGTCAGCAATATTTTTTCCAGTATGAGAACCTTTAAACTGAAATATATCTAGTACAAAATGTTGCAATTTCCAATTATTATCAATAAAATGAATAGTAATTGCCATAAAATTTTCAAATTTTAAAGATGTCCAAAAATCAGTTGTAAGAGCAACTTTATTTGAAAATTCATTAAAATAATCTTTTACCAAATTTCTTTGTTGATTAAATTGTTCAATAATTAAATTATGGATAGTTTTACGAGTAGGAATTTGATACAATGGATCTAATTTTTGAACCATTTTATGAAAAGCTTTTTCTTCTACTACTTTAAATGGTTTAAGAGATAAAATAATCCATTTAAGAATTGCTTGAGTTTTTTCTGCTTGAACTGCTACTGAATGTTTGTTAATTCTAATATTTGTTGTTTCATTATTTAACAATAATTTATGCAAATGTTGTAAATGAATACGAATAGAACTAGTTGATGTAGTTGGTTCAAATATTTTAGGGCATTGAGAACATTTACGAGTTTGTTTATCTACAAATTTCCAAACATCTGCTTCTTTATTACTTAATTTAACTTGCTGAGTGAATTTTAAATTTTTAGCTAAATTTTCTTCATTAGTTGCAATTATTTCTTCAAAGCTTAGATCATGTATACTTTGTATAATTTCTTCTTGTTCAGCTTCAATGCTGTCCTCTTCTAAATCACTAATATAAATATCATTATCAAGTTGTATTTGCAAATTTTCTTCTTCACTACAATCTTCAGGAGAATAATTTGAACTAGAAGACATATTTTAAATAATAAATAAAATATAAATATAAGATAAAATAAAAAACAATGATAAATAAAAATAAAAATGTATAATGTTAAAAATAAACTTTAAATAGATGTATTAAATAATAATAAATTGTATATAAATTAGAATTTAAATAAAGGTAAAAATTTGAACTTGTTATGGTAGTTAAAAAATAAACTTTATAAATATAATAAAACTTAAAAAATTAAAATTTTTTAAATTCGAATTACGTGTTAACTGTATACGTTGTTACTATTGGTTGGGAGATATCAGATCCACTGGTTAAAGCTACTTGGATAGTAAATGATAATTATGTGTTATCAGCAGAAAATTCAAATAGAGAATTCTGAAGGACGTGGGTTTCTTTGGCATATAAGAAATTGAATCGGACGTGATGTAATTAAAAAGAGGGGAATTGATGTATATTTAAAACAATGGGGTTAATTAAAAGAATCAATCAGTGTAATATATCAAATAGTGTATCAACTTAAACAAATCAATATAGTCTTAAACGAATCGATAAATGTATCACTTTAATTAAATCAATGTACAGTTATATGTATCAGCGATATCAAAGCAATTAATCAAGAAAATAAACAAAACAGCAGCGTAATGCTAACAAGCAGTGTTGAGAATTCGATAGAATTCGATTACAGGAATAAATTTTATATAAGTTGCCTTCGGCTTTGAAATGCCTACTAACTTATATAGGGTCAAGGTTTCTTATTAAACAAACAATCAGATCGAAGTCTGAAGTTTTTATTGAAAGGCTAATTCCAAGCCTTTAAATACATATTTTCGTTTACATAAATTAATTAGACTACACTACTCTAGCGAAACATTTTCACCTACTATCTAAAGATCCATCACCCCATCATTCTCTTCAATACCAATCCCTTCTTTATTAATCAGATTCGCCCTACACGCCTTTCCAATTTTAAGACTTCCGCCCGGGCATTCACACATGAAAGTTCAGATGAAACACGATAAGACATCAGCAGATTCCTGAAAATACTGAATGCCTCGCGGCAACATGAGTAATTCGCCCTACACGCCTTTCCAATTTTAAGACTTCCACCCGGGATTCACACATGAAAGTTCAGATGAAACACGTTAAGACATCAGCAGATTCCTGAAAATACTGAATGCCTCGCGGCAACATGAGTAATCGGCTGCCTTCAGATAGACGCGTAATTACAATTTCTTAGTTAAGCGTGGTGGTGTAAACGGGGACCGAGGATCGGGTCACATATATGGCTAATCAGATTCAAATACGACTTCGATCAACTTTAGTATAATAATAAATATAGAAATAAAAAGTGATATGTATAAGAACAACAAAATAGGAAATAAAAGAATTATATATGTGTTAACAAATAAAGAAATTATAAGGAACATTCGGTTGTCAATCGATCATCGATCAAAATCGATGATCAAAGTATACGGTTTAAGAGTTCAGGACGATCACGTAAAGTGATCACGGGGTTCCGATACCAAAATTTTAAGACTGGGGTAAAAAAAATTTTAATTTTTTCGAGTGTAACAACGTATTTATATTATATTTATTAATTTATTGTATTACAATTATTATAGCTTGCAAAATATATCTTTTATTATCGAAAAAATCATCGTACAATCGCGCAATCGGACACAATCAGGTGATTGTTCAAGTGATCATATTCGATTGTATTTGTGTGCAACGATCTACAAATTTGATAAAAAGTCACATCATTTTGCAAACCGCGATAAATAAGAAATTGCTCACAAACATACATTAAAGGACAAAAATACAAATTTGCATGTGAGCCACGATACACAAATTTGATCAAAAGATGCATCATTTTGCAAACCATGATAATTTATTATCAAACTTTTGCATTCTTTCTTGCTCGGTTGTTAGATAAAAGCATAAAATAAAAAAAAAGACTTTTTGAAAGTGATAAGTATACAAAACATGCCTGACTTTTACTATCCTACAATAAATATATCTTAGCTGTCGCACCAATTTTGCCACAGCAGATTCTCGATTTTAAATTGTCTAACTGCTGGGATCTACAAAATTTTGGCCCGCATTATACGATTGTTACATAATTTTGGCCGGAATTAAGTATTTTAACTTTTTCATTACAAAAATAGAAATTTTTAGGGAATAGGCCCTATGGTATGTAAAATTAGTCCAGGAACATTTTTCGCTTAATAGGCGGTTGTGATTTCATTAGTAAGATTTTGAGTAATTTCAGCCTAAATTTTTGATCGTCTCTCTTATCCAATCAAAATCGAGAGTCTGCTGTGACGCAACAGCTAGACTATTTCTTGCAATAATTCTGTAATTTGTGCACTTCATGCCGAATTAAGCAATAATGATGATTTATCAGCCAGAAAATAAAACATTTGGCATCGGCTAGACGGTCAGCTAAGCCGGTCTAGTCGACTATGTCGACTACGGCTATAGCCGAGCGGCTAGCCGACTATTAGCCGACCGAACCCATCCCTAATTACCCTGATGATCCAGATCGGATAAACAGATCTGATATCCGGGTAATCCGACTTATATTGAGATGCCGTGAACGAAGTCACGTGGCATCCATTTGTCACGAGACCGTGATCGACTGGTGAGTATGAGGTTATGATGACGGGTATGGTAGTATGAGAAGTGGGTAAGGATGTAAGTATGAGGTCATGAGAAATGGCTATTTGAGAGGAGAAGTGTGGGAAATTGCTCTCCCTCTTTTGTCTTTGCTACTAGCTTGACGGATGTCCAGCAGTGTCGTTGGCACCACGTGGTCACAAACAAACGAAAACACGAACGAACCAAATGGTATTAGTCGGGGATGAGAATGACTCATAGAGGTGTTACCAGTTGCGGTAACCCCAGAAGGTAGTTCAAGGAATGGTTCGGAAGTAGAGTTGCAGCTGGAGTTGAAAGTACGCTGGACTGTTTGCCAGTGGAAGCGTTGAAGTTGCTGTATAACGGTAAAGGTTTGTGGAAGGCAGGAGCTAAGAGAGATTTAGTTGAGAGATTAGCAGGGAGAGTAGTTAGTGAGACAAGAGGGAAAGGTAGCATGGAAAAGGTAAATTTTAGAGGGTGTGGCGTATGAAGATGGTTTTAAAAAGAGGATGGTAGCAGGTGAAGGAAGTGTTGGAGCACAAGAGTGAGTGGCACCTGATTTGCAGTGTTTGGTATTGGTGGGGTCTTTGGAAAGAAAAGTGCAAGCGATGTTGCAGGCAATGATTAAAAAGTCGGTAGAGGAAAATAAAAAGGATTGTTCAGATGATGTGTACCGGAAGAGAGGAGGTTCGTAGAGTTGGTCTTGATTATTTCAAGGAAGTCCCGGGCCATATGTCCTAGGATTGTGGTAGAATCATCACCAGCTTTGGAAATGGATTTTCCGGTTTAGGTTGTTGAATGATTATTGTAATGTTATGTGGTGGACCCTTGTCTCTACGCACATTGTGCATATGTTTCGAAAGTGAAGGGGAAAAGAACATGATTCGATTCTCTGGATGATCTCATTTGTGTATTACATCATCATTTGGTTGAGATGGGTCAAGTGACTAGGGTGTCCAGGATTATGCGATGCGAAATTATGCGCATAATTAACCATTTTTTCGCATCGCATATGCCCGCATAATTGAACAAAAAAAAGCATTTAGATCATGTGGCCAGTGTTTAAAATTCAAATCTAAAGTTATGTTCTCAAAAGAACATAATTTAAATTTTTATTGTTCTCAAAAACTTATTAATGTTCATTATATATTAAATAAATTGAATATTAATTTTTAAAAAATGTTCATATTCTATACTTACAATTCACATACTAAGTTCATACTTATCTATTAATAATTTTTTAAAGTTTGTATATAATTCTTTATATTTTTTCAACATAACACAATATATTATACAATTCAATTTCTAATAATTTTGTTAAATTTCAAGTGCTTTTCATATTTGCTTATAATAAAACAAGACTTTCTATAATATTTTACTGATGCTACTATTGGTTAATGTGATAAATTAGAATCAAATTACTTTGTTATTTAACTATTTAAATTTTATACTAACAAATACTTTGTATCTTTTTGCTTGCTTAGTATTAGCATATCATTTGACACAAATCATCTATATAAGTTTATACAATAATAATACTCTTGCACAATTAATGAATGTTTTATTTTAAAAATCTTTAAAGATGATTTTCTTAATATTTATTTGTTATCTATATTGTGCAACTTTAAATATATGTGCTATACATAGTATGTACATACATATGTACATATGTATATACATATATATATTTATGCAGAATTTGTTATGATCAAATTATATTATCAAATTGATGAACATTTTATATAATTTATTGTTCTTATTAATAAATCTAGAATATAAAAATTTTATAAATGTTCTCTTTGAACCATCAAATAAGAGAACCTTTTCTAAATATCAATGTTCTTAAAAAAATTCAAATGTTCATTAAGAACCATAAGAACATTGAATTTTAAACACTGCATGTGGCTAAAATATGATTGGTAGATCTAAATTGATCTAGCCAACATATGATTTTGATCAATTTAAATAGTAATAAAATTTGAAATTTGATACAAATAGCAAAATTCTTTTCAATACTTTTTTTTTACTTTTTTTTTTACTTTTTTTTTTATTTTATTAAAAAAAAAAAGCGAAAGTAATATGGTTACAGCCACAGGACAGCTTGTTAGAAACCTTAAATATAAAGAGGATTTTTATACAGATGGAAAAAAACTCTTTTGTCAGTTTTGTCAAGATACAGTTTCACATGAAAAAAAATCAGTAATAGATAATTATTTGGCGTCTTCCACCCACAAATCAAAAAAAAAAAGTGCTTGAAAAATCTCAAGACAATACATCTACTCAATGTACACTTAGGGGGCTTCCAGAAATTACGTGATTTTTTAGTGGGTGGGTGGGTTCCCAAAAATATCAGGTTATAATTATAATTCTGGTCAAATTTTTATAATTCTGGCCAAAAGTATAAAATTATAAAATTATTAATAACTATTGTTCTGCTGGATGAATTTAGATGATTTAACTACCAAAATGTTCATCTTACTAAGACGATTCTAACAAGCCTAAAATCATTAAAATCTAATCACAGGGTCCCAAGATCATTTAACTTTTGTGTAATTTTAATAGTGATTTTTTAGAATTACTAAGTAAATGTCTTTAATATTGAATAACTTTTGATCCACTAGTCCGTTTTGGATGATTTAACTACCAAAATGTTCGTCTCAGTGTGAAGATTCTAACAAGCCCAAAATCGCTAAATTCCAATTACTAGATCCCAAGATTGATAAAGATTTGTATTGTTAGATAATCATTTAATTAAATTTGATTAAATAATTGTCTAACAATACAAATCTTTATCGATCTTGGGATTCAATAATTGGAATTTAGCGATTTTGTGCTTGTTAGAATCGTCTCACTGAGACAAACATTTTGGTAGTTAAATCACCCAAAACGGGCCAGTGGATCAAAAGTTATTCAATATTAAAGAAATTTACTTAGTGATTCTAAAAAATCACTATTAAAATTATACAAAAGTTGAATTATCTTGGGATCCTGTAATTAGATTTTAATGATTTGGGACTTGTTAGAATCGTCTCAGCAAGACGAACATTTTGGTAGTTAAATCATCTAAATTGGTCTAGTAGAACAATAGTTATTATCAATTTTATAAATTAAACCATATAAATAAATTTTAAAAAAATATAAAATTTGATTGGCTAATAGAGTATTAGGTGTAGGTGGGTAGGGTAAAATTTTGAAATTTATTAATAACAAAATATTACGTAATTTCTGAAAGCCCTCTTACTACCTATAATAAGCTTTATGATGGTCGAGATGAGTTTGTACTTGACTTTGTTAAATTGTTAGCCAAAGCTGATATACCGTTTGAAAAGATACATCATTTTCAACCTTTTTTACAGGAATATTGCAAATATGGTATGTTTATTAATTTTTATTTAATAATTTATTTCGATATAATTAATTAATTTATATTTTTAATAGGTGGTGCAGTTCCTGGAGCTAACCAAATTCATAAAAAGTATTTTTCGATCTTGTTCCAGCAAGAAGAAAAAAAACTTAAAAATTCGGTAATTGAAAAAAAATTTGTATTATGATCGATGAAACAACAGATGCTTGCAGTAGGGCGGCAGTAAACATTCTATTTAGTTATTTTGATCAAACTAGTTTGGTTAGAGCTCATTATTTACAAGCTGTAAATAAACCTACTATTTCACAACTTGTAATTTCAACTTTATTCTACTATAAAATTTCTTTTGATAATATTGTTTTATTTATTACAGATAATGCTTCGTATATGTTAGCTGATTTTAATATTCTTTCACTCTTAATGCCCCAAATTAAATATAACACTTGCTTCGCACACATACTTAATCTAGTAGAAGATACTTGGATTGGTTACAAAAACTTTAAGCTTCTCAATTCTACTATAAGTTTGATTTAACCAACCTTTATATATTCACCAGCTAGAAAGCAACGATGGATTTCCTTACCTTTTTTAAATAGTGATTTGAATCCTATACTCCCACCACTGCCTGTAAAAACCAGATAAAACTCCTGGTCTAATTTTGCTTTTTGGATTTGTACTCATTTTACATCGTAAGTTGATTTTTATTTTAAGGAATCTGAAGAAAGTAAGGACAGTACGGCAGTTTCTGAATTGGTTAAAGTTTTTGAAAATAGGGATAATTTGTTTTATTTGTAGTTTATTCTTTTTTTATTACTTTTAATGCAAAATTGTAAGTAATACTATAAAAGCTTTGCTAAAAAAAAACCTTCAGGACTATGCCCTAAAGGGCATAGTTCCAAAGGGGGTTTTTTAGCAAAAATTTCGTTTATTCATGATAATTTATTCACTAAATTATTATCATTATTATAGATTAGTCAGGAATCTTGAATTTGTCAAAATCTGGAATAAACCTGTTGCGCCATTTCTTGTTGATCAATTAGAGTTAGTATGTGCTTATTTAAGTACGGGCTGCCAAGCACCCCAAAATCAAATGAAATAGTTGATCTTTGTCAAATTAATCAGTATGATTTGTTATCATGTGATATAATTTTTAAAGAAGCATTTCAATTAGCATATGACAAATCAAAAAACACATTGATAATCATTCTGCACTTCCAATTTTCAAAGCAACTGTTGCTTTGACCCACGCTATATGCAGGCACAAATTGACTGCCACAATATTACAATATATAGAGCAATTAAAGAATTAAAAAATTCTTCAAATAAGCTTATTAATGAATGGGCAATTTATTCAGGATTGTTAAAACATTTGGTGAAAATTTTGATTTGGATAATTATTGGCGAGAGAAAATGTTTTGTTACCAAATATTAGTAAAATAGCATTAGTATAAATTTTGGCTACCAGTTTCAGGAGTTGATGTTAGGGTTCCTCAAATTTAAATGAAATCAAATATTGGATCAATTTGAATTTGATCAAATCAAATTGACCCTGATTTGAATTTGATTTGATTCAAATATTTGAATTTGAATTTTTAATAGTAATTTTCAAATCAAATCAAATATTTGTCAAATCAAATCAAATTTGGCCATATTTGAATTTGATCAAATTAAATATAGTCAAATTTGAATTTGAATTTGATCAAATATTTGATTCAAATATTTGAAGATCAAATCAAATTGCAGAACCCTAGTTGATGTAGAATGTAGCTTTTCAGCTTACAAATGAATTTTAGCGGATAATAAACATGCTTTGTCAGAAAATTCAATCCAAATGTTAAATTTTGTAAATTTTAATGAATAAATAAATAATATTTGGAGATTTAAAAATTACATCGACTTATAATTATTTAAAATTTATTTATTGCATAATTTATTTAAAATTAAAATTAAAATGCATAATTCGGATAATTTTTCTAATAAAGATTAAATCGCATAATTGCCTATTTTTTCGCATAATTTTAAATTTATTTCGCATCCCTCGCATAATTGACCCTATTTCGCTCGCATAATTTATCTAAACGCATTGCATAATCCTGGACACCCTACAAGTGACAAATGAGATGCCATGAACAAAGTCACGTGGCATCCATTAGTCATGAGACCATGACCCAGGTTCATGACATAAAGGTGGTGACTGGTAAGTATGAGGTAATAGTAATGAGTATGGTAGTATGAGAAGAGGGTAAGAATGATGTGTTTTTAAATACATTCTAGAATAAGTGTTATAAGTATTATAAGCAGTATAATTGTTATAAGCAGTATAAGCAATATAATCATTATAAGCAGTATAATTATTATAAGCAGTATAATCATTATAAGCAGTATAATCATTATAAGAGGTATAATCATTATAAGCAGTATAATCATTATAAATGTTATAAGCATTATAAACTATTCTTAATGTCCAACTTCTTAAGATAATAATATACAAAAATATAATAATAATAATATAAAATAAAATACAGTTGAACCTTCCAAAACTGATCCTGTCAAAACTGATACCCTGTAATAACTGATAAAAAATTGAACTATCATGTCTGTTTTATAAGTCAAATCTGATAACCTGCTATTCCTAATAGCTAATACTCAAAAATCAAATATTTATAAAATATCAGATTTGGTAGTTAAAATAAATTAATTTGATTGGCTTAAATCAGACTTTGTACAACTAATTATATATATAAAATAAATTCAGCCAATCATATTTGTATAACTAGTAGCAACACTAATAACTTCTCAAAACTGATATAAAAGCTGGCCACCATGCATATCAGTTTAGGGTAGTGATATGGGCTGATGCCAAATTCTTGGGCCAACCCAGTGCAGAAATTAATTAGCCTGGTCGACCGAGCTGATCATATTGTTAAAAAACTTTCAGTCAAACAAAAATACAAAGTAGTCTTATAATTTGATCTTCTCAATATAAAAATAGTCAGAATTATATCATGATACTTGTGCAAGATGTCAATTGCTAAAAAATTACACAGAGATGCATTTAATTAGTCAATATAATAATCAGCACATCATAGCATATATACATATAATGTTACATAAATTACAAATAGTAGAAAGAGTGCATGTAATGCATATATATAGTGGATCTACTACAGTATATGCGAATAGGAAGAAGTTATGAGAATGCCCGATGGGTCCTCTTAATGGCTGGTGATCTACTATATTATTTCTCATAGTTGGAAATAAAGTAATAAGAATGACGGTGGTTTACTAACAATTGATAATCAATGCTATAATCAGTGAACAGTCAGAACCCCTAATTGACTAGTTGAATTTATAAATATCGACTAGAAAAGCTGACTATTTGATTTTAGTTGGATAGATAGTTATTGACTACAAGCACTAACTTGAGAATTTTTTACATGTGATTTAACTAATAATTATAAGTTATACAATAAAATTCTATCAGATTAAAAAAATTTAACTATATACTAGCTGGGCTGACCTGCAGGAATGTGAGCCAAGGGCTGACCCGCCTGCCCACCCAGCTGATAGGCCGAAGTCAGCCTGTATTACTAGTTTAGGGAGGTTCAACTTTAACAATAAAATAATAACTATCATTCTGTAACACTATATTAAGTACAATTTCTTTTTCTTCTTTGAACAATGTTATAATACTTGCAGTCCCTTTCTTATTGGACTTTAGCCTACCTATTCCTGAATTATTCTTTTCTGCTTCTAGACATATTTGTCTAGAAACCATCTTTGTTACAACTTTCGCAACCTCAAAAGCAATTAGGCCATCAGTTACCCAATAGCCTTCTGCTTGTGTGCTTAAGTTTTTCTAATTAACTGAGAATTTCTTGAAGTAGTTCTGTTTCAGTTAATAAAATACTTAAGTTTTTGGACTTGAAAAGAAATTTTTCCTAATAGAAGTTTTTTTTTGACTATGATCATTTTTTTATTTATAACTACTTTTTGTGTATCAGGCATATCTTCACTTGATATTCTAGGCCTCATACTTGTTATCTCACATTGTACAACAAATTTTATATTGGCATAATATGGTAATAGACCATTGACATTTTCTGATAATCGTTCATATCTCTATCTCAACTTTGTGTTATAATAGCTTATATTTATTGAAGTAGCCCTTAGTTTGGCTTCTCATTTTGAAGTACACTACCACACTGTATCTATTGTTGGCATTGCTGTTTAGCAAAATATGTAGAGCTTTGTTCTGAACCTGACCAAGCTGTTTTAATAGAAGATTTCTCTTCACATTTTTAGACAGGCCTGTTAGTAAAGATAGTAAAGTCAGTTCAGATCTGGTCTTGGTTCTAGGAATTGTAAAACCTACCACACAGACCCAAGGACCAGGTCCTTATATAAAAAGTCCCAGAACTTATGTCCAACTTCTTGAACTTAGCTCTGATACCTTCTAACCAATTAAAATTCTTTGTTTTATTGTAAATACTAATTGGTTAAAAATAGTATAGCATTATAACTTGTATTAGCAGTCATAGAACATGTCATGCTGTGTGATAAATTATAATAAAACTAATAATAAAAACATATAAATTTACTATAAACTTTAATCCTTACATTCATTTTCAACTTACATAATAACTTTTTTTTCAAATTTTGGTGTTAAGTATATTAAAAATAGTAGATTAAAGTTACTTAGAATACTTTTTTAAAATTCTGCCAATATTAATGATTTTGCTGATAAATTTCATAAAAAAAAGATTTGCTAATTTTAAAAATATTATTATATGCAAAAATTTATTTGAACAGTTTACTATGTCACAAAATTTTAGGATACCTTGACAAAAAGCAAGGTAGCTATGTGCTAAAATTAAAAATGGTTGGTTTGTAATATAAAAACTTTTTTCTTCAAAATAATCTGCTTTGGGCCTCTAAATACACTTGTTTAGCATGTAATTCTACTCATAACAAAGTTGCAATGTGTTTTTTTAGACCTTTTACTAAGTGAAGAATAGGTTAAAGTTAGAAAAAATTTTTTCTTTTAAAAAAATTTTTTCTAACTTTAATCATATTTTTTACTTAGTAAAGGTTCAAAAAAACATGCCACAACCTTATTATAAATAGAATTATATGCTAAACAAGTTTATTTAGAGGCCCAAAGCAGGTTATCTTGAAAAAAAGTTTTATATTACAAACCAAAAAATTTTAATTTAGCACATAGCTAACCTTGCTTTTTTGTCAAAGTAATCTAAATTTTGTGACTAAATAAACTTGTTCAGCATAAAATTTTGCTTATAATTGTATTTTCAAAATTAGCAAATCTTTTTTTATAAAATTTTATTGACAAAATTATTAATTTTTGCAAAATTTTAAAAAAGTGTTCTAAGTAACTTTAATATACTATTTTCAATATGCTTAACTCCAGAATTTGAAAAAAGTTAATATATAAGTTAAAAATAATATTGGGCTTAAAGTTTATAGTATTTATATATTTTTATTACAATTTTTATTATAAACTAAGACTCATATATCAATAGGTATGATATGTTCTTTAACTGTTAGTTTATTTATATAGTATAATATTGCAAAATTAGACTATACATTGCAATATTAGTAGTATTCTTATTCTAATTATGATCTTTTAGAGATTAATTTAAAATTTAGCATTTACTAATACTGTATATATTGCCAAGTTTATTTGCAATAAAATATTTTGAAATAGCAAATTTGTACAACAAATAGAATAGTATGTTAAATAATATATGTTTAAGCTAATTCACAGTATACAGTATATAGATATAGTATATCTGTCAATAGTTTAAATTTAATTGAACATATTTACTATTTTATTAGCAATATATTTGAAGTTCTAATATATTTTATATTAGGACCTATTGTGAATCTATAAACCTAGGTCCAAAAATTGGAACTCAGTCTTTAAAGACAAGTTCCAAAACCAGGTTCTAAAGTTCTGAACTTAAGGACTTTGCCATCTCTATCTGTTAAAGTTGCTTAAAAATACTTTAACTTTTAATTATTTCTATATTATAATTCCCAAAAGACACTTGTTTTCTGAATATAAAAACCTGACTTTTTCTAATTTTCTTTTCTGTTCCAGGTTTTGAATTTGAACTCACAAGCACTAATTTTTCTTTTTTTTTTGAACCCAAAGTTTACTGTATTTGCGCATAATAGCAGGCTGTGGTATTAATTCAAATTTTGACTTTCAAAAAATTTGGCTATTTTGCTTAAGGGTAGGGTGAATGTAGATCATTTTCATATAGGATCATTGTACAAAAAAAATTTTACTGTGTTTCACAAATATGCTACTAATAAAACTTTTTTAAATAATGATTAATTTTAGTCAATATTTTGTGGTACATAGATATTTATGGTAGTAAACTTTAAGCCTCTATACCATTTTAAAAAAGAATAAATGCATATCTCGCACCCTGCGATGTTATATATCGCACCCTAATTTGATTGGCTAAATTTGTAGATCGTTATTTTTAAAAAAATAAACAAATTATTGTGAAAAGTTTTAGGTTAGGGTTAGTATAGAAGGTTTACTAGGAAATTCTTAAATTTCTTTGTGCCTATATGCAAAATTTTGTGCTGAACAAGTTTACTTAGTCGAAGTAAAAAGGTTGTCTTAATAAAATTTTAAGATATTCGCAATTTTTCATTTTTTTTAACTTGTTTTTTGATAATTTCTCTAAATTTTATTAAGACAATCTTTCCAGTTCGACTAAGTAAACTTGTTCAGCACTAAATTTTGCATATAAGCGCAAAAAATTTTAAGACTTTTCTTAAAATTTCATAGACTAATTCTTAATTTAAAGAATTTTATCAAAAATTGTTATTTTTTAAAAAAATAATGATCTGCAAATTTAGCCAATCAAATTAGGGTGCGATATACAAGCACATCACATAGGTGCAAAGCATATTAAACTTCTTTAAAAAAACCTATGTGTTTAAATTATAAAATTTGCCTAAGTAGTACAAAATTTTTTTATTCGATCGACATTCTAGAATAAATGATAATCCAATCAAAATTAGGATAGCAAACGTGATTGTAATAATACAGTAAAATATAGCTTTAATAAATTAAAGGGATTTTAATCGCTTTAATTAAAAAAAATTTATAAAAAATATTATTAAATTTAGGGAATTGCTATTACCACCATGGAAAATTGCTATTTCCACTATGGTTACACGAGATTTACTATTTTTAGAATTCAAAATAATATATGCACTAATGTTACACAAAGACCCAGTGCATTGTTTTTGCAAAAATAATTTTTGGTTACATGCTGCTAATGTCATGTAACATTACACAAGTCTAATTTTGGTAACCTATCCCTGGGTCGGCCAGCATTAAGCTTAATGCTAGTAGGCACTATCATGATAATGCCCCCAGTGGGGTTAGACATAATTCTGGCCCACCCTAACTCTAAATACATCCAATCACAGTACATATACTTTTCCTAGATTTAGTGTTAGGGTGGGCCAGAATTATGTCTAACCCCGCTGGGGCATTATCATGATAGTGCCCACCAGCATTATGCCAGCCGACCCAGGGTTAGTTACCAAAATTAGACTTGTGTAATATTACACAACATTAGTAGCGTGTAACCAAAATTATTTTGCAAAAACAATGCACCATTTTAATTCTAAAAATAGAAAATCTTGTGTAACTATGGTGGAAATAGCAAATTTCCATGGTGGAAATAGTAGGTCCCTAAATTTATTTTTTTAATTTATAATAATATATAGCAATGTCTTTTTTTTTTAATATAAAAATCTTGCCTAACAATTAGACTTTGAAGTTTTTAATATTTATTTCATATTTATTCATATTTATTTATAATGCACAAACTATTTTTACAACCTAATACTAAAAACTACCTTGTTATTTAATACCAACCTATCAACAGACCCGCACAACTATCTAAACATGACTCTAACTTTTACACTAATCCTGCAGACCCTAACCTTGTTATTAAACTACTCTATAGCCTAATTCTATTTTAAACCTATCTATAACTCTACTACTTGTTTAATCATTACTTTATATACTGTCAACAACCTAAACACTAGCAAAGAAAAGACAAATGATAAGCCAAAGAAATCAACAATATAATGACATTGCTAAAATACTAGTACAGGAAAAAATTAACACAAACTAGTAATGCAACAAGATAGTGCACTAGTAAACTGCAATATAACATGCCCAGCTCACACTAAATGCAACACAGTACAGCAAATGCAACACGGCACAGTATCAGAAAGCTACAAAGTAGAAATATTAATCAAAGTGACAAAAAGAGGCACCAACAAGCAATGATGGTAATATTAAATATAAAAAAATGAAAAAATATGCTTTTAGTAAAAAAGTAAAAAAAGGGATATACTGGTACTTGTCTATTAATATATACAGTATAGATTGATTTGTATAACTGATAATTTTTCTGGTTATTTTCAAAAAAAAATAAAATAAAATAAAAAAATCTATCCCTTAGATTGTAACACAGGCAAATTTGCCTACGTATTTTAAAATTTTTAATAAAATTTTAAATATTGATTTTAGCCATATCTTTTCTAAGTAAAAAATATTCTTTGAGTTTTGTTTTAGTAACTTTGTTATAAATTTTTTTTAAAATCATTAGAAAACTTTAATATAATAAATGTTTAAAGTTCTTGTATTGGCATTTTTACTATTAAAATTTTTCTTTAGATTTTTTCAAATTTTATATGTTCCCGTCTATAAAAAAAATCTTTACTTCTAATACAAGTCTTAATTTTTACAAGTAAATCATTAAAGTTGCAATAATGAAAGTTGTCATCCTTTATATAAACTACAATATTGTCTTAAGAACTATAGTTCTAAAACTAAAACTAAATAAGATCGCAGAAAAATTGTAATAAAATTTTTTAAAAAATTTTTTCTTAAAATTATCTATTTTCAGCTTATATGTAACTATAATTTATTTTCTTATAATATAAAAACTAATTTTGCAAAAAAGTAATCCTTATTTTCAAATATAATTGTACAAAGTTTTATTTAATTATTTTAGCATTTTAAAAAAGTAAATCAGAGCTAAAAAAGTGCAAAAACGCAGACAAATTTGCCTGTGTTCTACTACAATCTAAGGGATAATAAAACTTATCTTTACTTGCAGTGCTAAAGTAAATTGTCTCTAGCTGCTATAGCTTGTACATACATTCATTCGTATATACGTATGTACATATATTATTAAAGATTTTATACATGTTCGATTTCCATTTGTGTAATTGCTATTATACAAAAAAAATTTGCAACTGATTTTATATGAAAAATAATCTACGTTCACCCTACTCTTAAAATAATGCCCATGCATGTTCTAAAATAATGCACACCTTTTTTTATTTAATTAAGTTTTAAAATATAATAAAAGATTCAAAATACAAATGCTAAATTCAATAACAAAAAAAATATTTTTACCAGGAACATAGTATGAAGTAGGAATAGAGATCAATTTAGTCGACTAAAAAATTTATATAAATTACTATGTTTAGTTAATTTAATTAACTCAATCATATAGCTAATTCTATTTCTAGTATAAAGTACTGCACATAGAGTATGGTTTACATTCTAGTTTTGTGTTTGTCTACAAAATCTAATTCTAAATAGATAAAGAAATCGAATAATGAGGTTTTGATTTGTCACATTTTTAATTGACTAGTTATAGCTAGTTGTAATTGGTTTCAATATAGCATATCCTAATGATTCAAGTTTTGCCTACAGCTCTACTAACAATACAAGATGTAATATTCTTTTTATTAATATTTGAACCACTTTGGTAATTTGGTATTATATTTGAATACTGGTACAGAATTTAAAAAAAATCATATTTTAATTCAAAATACTCAAAATAATGCTCAGGGTTATTATTATATGCAAATACAGTATATTGATTACTCTACTAAAACTATAAAGTGCTTTTTTAATTAATTTTATTAGCAATGTCCCAGAGTGTACTCTGTGTTTCAAGTATTTGTATATTAGAGTTAGTGTTCTCTTTATTTACTAATTCGATTTTATCTTTTCTAATTTGCTAATTATTTGTTATTACTGTATTCTTTCCTTTTGTACTGGCCATAGAGGGTACCTTTTCTGTTGTTATACTATTATTCAAAGTATTCAATATATTGCTAAGATCTTTTTGGTTTGTTTCTGGTCCTCTTAAACAAGGACTCAAGTGCTTGAGAATATGTTCCATACTATAGTCTAGACTAGTAGTCTCTGTAATAGTTAAAATAAATTTTTTTGCTAACTTTTTCTTGGTTTGGACCTTCTGCGAAGATATAGGTTTTATTTTCTCAATAAACTCCTTGATTTGTTCTTCTAATTTATTAAAACTTAGATCTAAAACCCTTTTATTAATTAAAATTTGCGCTATATTCTTTTTTGAATTGCAAAAAGACCTTTTTTTTTTCTTTAGTTGGTGTTGGTAGCTTTTCTTCTTTTACAGTTTTTTGTTCTTTTATTGTAGTTGAGTTATTTTTTAGATTTTTGAAGTTAAACCATTCAAGCATTTCTAATGTTTGTCTAATAATTGTAATTGTTTCTAATAAAACAATTTTTAAGAAACTAATAGCTCTTCTATCTCTTTCTAAGATGAATGCACTGTATTCCTTAAGACTAGTAAAAATTTCTTCTTGGTTTTTATTATATAAACCCTTGCATATTGCTAGATATTCTATAATAATCTTTCTATACCTATTTATATTACTCTAATAATATGTATATTGGCTAATTTTTAATTTTTAATTTTCATGGCTTTGTTTGTTTGTTTATTAACTATTTGTTGTTCTATTGTATATATTTGTTTACTTAGAATATCTATTTGGATTAAATTTGTTGCTTTTTTATTTGTTTAATGTGCTTGTTGTTGTTGCACAAAAAATCTACACTATAGGGTAAATGAGAATGCAACTTTGGCTAAAAAAACAGAAAATTTTTTTGTTAAAAAGAAGTTTCTTCAATATTTCCAGTTGGGGTAATTTTTCTTTCAAAGTTGTCTAAAAAACAAGGCTTTAAAAACAGTTTTTTTCTTTTTCTTTAATGAAAATTTTAAGGGTACTTAGCAAGATTTGTGTATTTTACTTATAGCTACTATTTGTCAGAATTTGAAGCTAGAGATTAGTAAAAAGAGTTGTGTTATTACTGCAATTATTGGTATTTAAAGAATATTATTATTAAAATCCTTTTAATTAAAGATCCTAATGACTATAAAGCTACTGTTATTTAAGCAAATTATTTAGTCCTTTCTCAGAATATAGAATATTTTATTCTGAAATTAAAATTATAAACAAAAAAAAAAGAATATTATTAATAAATATTTTATAAGCAACATCTTAGTTATGATTTTTAATATTCTTTTAATTTTATTTTTTTAATCATTGGAATCAGATATTGTACAAACCAAAGTAATAAAAAATAAATAATTCTGATAATAGCAAATTGTTATTTTATTTTTTATTAATATAAATTAACATTTATATCATATTAGAACCCTTGACATCTAGTACAAAGATTATAATTTATTTTTTTAGCAAAAACTTCTAAAATTTAAAAAAGCAAAAAAAAGAGTTTTGGGCAATTATCTTGGCATCTAGTGGTCCAATTTGAATGAACTTTTTTAAAAAATAAAGCAATCAGTGAGGTGCATCTAACCAAAAAAGTTTATTTAATTCTAATTACTAGATCAAAGTTATAAATAATATTATTACTTCTAATATACTATATTAATATAATAAATTAAAAATTCTATAATTAATATTTTAAGCTAATTAATACAGTTCAAAACTAAGGTTTTGGGAATGTATATATTATAATTTTGAATAATAAAAACAAATTAATTTTATTTTATTAAAATTTTTTTAATATCAATTAACAATTTTTATATAAAATTATTATAAAAATCTTTAAAAATTCAAACTTTTTGATCCACTGATCCAATTTAATAATTTAACTACCAAAATGATTCTCACAGAAAGTAAATAATAATAAATCAAAAATTATCATAATCTGATTACGCATATAGCAAAATTTTATATTATATTATTAATTGATAATCCGCTAGTCAACTGGAGAATAGGCGAAATGTAGTGTGCTTCCATTTAAAATTTTTTCTTACTAAGATAATAATATATGTTCACTAATTAAAAGTTGTAAAGCTCATCAAAATGCATCTAACAGTGATTAGATCATCCAAATTGGCCTAGTAAATAGCGAGATATTATTAAAAAATAATTGGCTTACTATATAAAAATCCGTGCCAGAAATCATATATAAAAATCACTATAGGTGAAATGTGTCATGCTTCCATTTAAAAGTTTTTTTCTTACTAAGTTAATGATACATGCCCAATAACTAAAAGTTGTAAAGCTTGGAAGCACATTTAAAGGTATTAAATTATCCAAATTGGCCTAGTGAATAGTGAGATATCTTCGAAAAATGATTAGCTGACTATATAAAATCTCTATATAAACAATATTTGTTTACATATGCATTTTATATAGTCAGCCATTCATTTTTGATGATATCTCGCCATCTACTGGGTTGATTTGGATAATCTAACCACTGTTGGATGCATTTTGATAAGCTCTAAAACTTTCAATTAGTGAGTATATTTTGTTAACTTAGTAAGAAAAAGTTTTAGATGGAAGCACGTCGCATTTCACCTATAGTAATTTTTAAATGTGATTTCTGTCACAGATTTTTAGATAGTCAGCCAATGTTTTTCGACAATATTCACTATTCACTGTGCTGATTTGGATAATATAACTACTGTTAGATAGTGTTTGTAGTTGATACAAATTTATCGACTAGACTAAGTTGATTTTTAAAATTCAGTTTAGTCAGCTAAGTTATAGTCAATTATTCTAATTGGTCAATAAAAATCACATAATTATAGATATGATTGGCCAATTACTGTATGTAGTGTTCTGACCTGGGTCAGAAATTGTTACAAGCTGGGTCAAACGGGTTAGGATTAGTTGGTATTATAATTTAACATTATAGCTACTGGCTACTACTTGGCTACTCCTATTGTACACATAATCATTATTAACTAATGCATCAACTAATATACTACTACACATTATGTAATATTTACCTAAATACGTATCAAAATTTTATTATATTATGTAGAACAATTTTAAATTAATAGCTCCTCTAACCCTAGCTATAAAGACTAAAATTATTCTAACCCTAACTTTAAAACCAACCCAGGTTCTAAAATTATTTTGGGCCATACTAATACAAAATCACAACAGGTCATACAACCGGTAATTACTCTAAAAAAAGATGAAAATTCAATGATATGACATTATACAGTTATATAGCCAAATCAAATAACGATGATATAAAAAACTGCGTCCCAGCAAGTAAAAATAACACGAAAACAATAAATGCATAACAAGACGATTTGAATAGTGATACAGAAAGACAAACAGTACCAGTTATGATGATTTCAAAGCGAAAAAAGTGACGAATTTTCCTCTGGCACCCTATAAAAAATAACATCACCTATAATCTGCAACTTACAACATCTGCACAATGGTGACAAATGGTAACTATAGAATGGTTCTCAAGAGAGCTCAAGACCATCCTAATCTAAAAAAAAATAAAAAGTGTTAATACCGCGTTTACAAGCCAAAAGCAACAATGAAAAATAAAACCATATGTTCTAGATTCACGAGTCATACACTTACTGGTAACAACTTCCAAGAAAGCCCAGAGACGTTCTAAAAGCCTAGAAACAAAAAGAAGTGATAGTAATACATCCAAAAAAGAAAAAGCAAGAACAATGAATCTACAAAACAATACTTCCAGGATTTTCAAAATGAACTGCCAACAGATTCCAAGAAAAAAACACCCTAACAACGCTAGAAAAAAAGAACAAGTGCTAGTAATGCATTTATGAGACAAAAAAACTAGACAAAGAACAAATAAAATATATGCTTGACAAATACACTAACTCTAAATTCATAAGCCCTAAAGCAACCTTGTACAATATTGTTGTATAGTGATACGTCGAACAATAAAACTAATAGTACCAAAGACGACTTTGCTAGCCAAAACCAACATTACCAAAATACAAAAAGCGTAGCCTAAATGACGTACCTGATAATAGCACACAATTCACTATGGCACTAAAGACAAAGCAGAAGCAATGATGCACAATTCATCTAGGCACTAACGATGAAGCCGAAATAACAATACTAGCTCTAAGCGATGACTCGAAAACTAAAATAAAAAATAACTGATTTAGTCAGTTGATAATCACTATTTATATCTGTGATCTAATATGTTATACTATATAAAAATAGGGTATAGCTAAATTACATTATGCGAAAATTATAAAATTCTTAATTATAAATAATAAATTTTATTGGTTATGATTTTTAATATAAATTTATATTAAGTTAGCTAAGCTGATTTTTCGAAAAATCGCTGACTAAGTCAGCTAAGTCGATAAAATCGACTAACACAAAATCGACTACAAATACTACTATTAGATAGAACCCCGAAATATATATAGATAGGTCAGGTTAATTATAGAGTTACTAAAAAAGAAAAGATCTGCAGAAAAGACTTCAAAAATAAGCAAAAATTACTATAAATAGAAAAATCTGTATAAAAAACCTCAAAAATAAGCAAACTCATACCTGACCTATCTATATATATTTTGGGGTCCTCGTTAGATGCATTTCGACAAGCTCTACAACTTTTAATTAGTGGACATGTATCATTAACTTAGTAAGAAAAAAAATCTTAGATGGAAGCATGCCACATTTTGCCTTCTCCAGTTAACAGGTGGATTATCGATTAATATAATATAAACATAATATAAACCTTACTAAACACGTGATCACATGATCAGATTTTGATAATTTTGGATTCATTAGAATCCTCTTACTAAGAGGATCATTTTGGTAGTTAAATCATCAAAATTGAATAAGTGGATCAAAAGTTATGAATTTTTAAAAATTTATATAATAATTTTATAATTAAAATAACAATTTTATATAATACAAATGTTTTTGGGGCGCCACTGGCACCCTTTTTACTATGTTTCATCTATTTATTCCCATACTAACTATTATGCTACGGCATGCTATTTTGTATACTCCATACTAATTACTGTATTACTAACTATCTTGCTATATTCCAAACTATCATGCTTTTACTATCATGCTATGTTTGTCATCACGCAAAATGTTAGTACAGTATAAAAAAAAAGAAAAAAATATAGTTTATTTGATTTGTTTAAGAATTTGTCAAATATTATATAGGCTTTGTTTTATTTGATGATGATTTTGTTCAAATTGATTATTTATAGTAGGTATAGATAAATTAGAAGAATGAGATAATGTAGAGTTTTCTTCAGAGTTTTCTTTAGAATAGCTTTCTAGGTTAATAAATCTGTTATAATTTTTTGAATTATCTGAATTATTTGTTCTAATATTTCTGTAAATGCAGGCGAATCAAGAAATCCACAAGTTTGTTGCCACTTTTCAATTACAGTCAACTTTTTTTATACTGAACCTCTCTATAATGAACTCTGAATATAATGAACTAAAAATTCTTGAATTTTATAATAGTTCAGTATAAGAAGAGCAATATTTTCTTAAGAAAACATAGTAATTTTATATAGTGAACTTTTTTTAACAGCCAGAACCAACCATTCATTAAAGAAAGAGTTGACTATACTTCTGGCACAATTAATTAAATTCTTGTGGAGTTGGCTATTTTGATAATGGATAGTGGTTATTATTTGATGGATATGAGGTGTTAAATCTTCAGTTATAGGTAATTGAAATGCATAATTAAAGTAGTCATCAGTATAAGCAGAAAGGTTTTTAGCCTTAAAAGTAGGGTGAAACCAATTCCAAAATCTATAATCTTCATTAGTGATATAAAATTCATTAGTGGAATAACAAGCAAACAGCTGAGGTCTGGTCGTTCACAATATCTCCTTCTACTTATTGATCGATTAGTTTCATGTAGGAAATTATGGTTAGCTATTTGTTGCTTGTATTGGTCAATATTTATAAGATTTTAATCAAAGTAAGTAGAAAACACGTGAATTTTTGGCAATATTTAAACAGATCGTTTATGCTATCAGTGGATTTTATATTATTGTTCAATTCTTCTTCATAAAGCTTTAAATTTGCATACTGGTAAGGAGCATAGGTACATCGCAATAAAGGTTTGACTTGTAGTGTCATAGTAGTTGGATATGAAATACCTTGAAGATTATTTGAAGTTGAAAATTCTAAATAGTCAATAGATTAATGCAATATTTTTTGGAATCCTTGGTTGATAATACGTCCATTTCCGAAAGGTCCACAGATTTAGAGTATGATTTGCTATTTCTTCAAGAAAAGTCAGAGAATTTAGAGTATTTAAATAGAATATTAATTTGGTTAGCATTTAGAAGAGACCCAAACTGAAGTTGTTCAATAGTGAATTTAAGAGTGTGATTAAATTATTATATTCCTTGTTAGTAGGAATATGATTCAAGAAATTCCAAGCAAAATAGCAAAATCAAAGTATTTTTGTGAGAAAGGTTGCATATAGTAAGTAAGAGGTTAATATTAAGACTAGTGTTAGGGGCCCGGGCATTGCAGTGGTATTGCCACAGGCTAGTGGTTTTAATTTTTTTATTTAAAGCAAAATAAACCCGATTGTGATTCAAATGATCCCGATCTTGTTCAAATAAACCCAATTTTGTTCAAATGAATCTGATATTGGCTCAAATGAACCTGATATTGGGTCAAAAGAACCCGGCCATGGTTTAAATAAACCCAATCTTGGTTCATTTGAACCTGATCTTGGTTCATTTGAACCCGATTTTGGTTCAAATGAACACAATCTTGGTTCATTTAAACCTGATCTTAGTTTATTTTGAACCAGATCTTAGTTTATTTGAACCCGATCTTGGTTTATTTAACCTGATTTTGGTTTATTTGAACCTGATTCTGGTTTCTGAACCTGATTTTGGTTCATTTGAACCTGATTGTGGTTAAATGAACCCGACCCAAACCTGATCCATTGGAGTTTGAATTTTTGTATAACCTAACTATTTTGTAGGAACACAAAATACGACTTCTATTTTTGATCAGAGTTTAAAAAAATTCCTAAGGCAGTGATCTGGGTAAGAATTTTTCAAGAGTAGGTAGGTAGGGGAGGTGGAGGATAAGAATATTAAAAAAATTTTTTATGTGAGAACTTCTAAAAATTCTAAAGAATTCTTAAAAAACAATGCATTAAAATGCAAGTTTGTATTACTATTTAATAATTTTACACCTCAATTTATATAATAATTTTATTAAAGGTCCCTGCTTCGCAAGGGCCTTTATTAAAATTATTATATAGATTAAAGCACAGAATTTTTAAATAGTGACCCAGACATGTATTCTAATGTATTGATATACGAGAGAAGATAAAAGAGATTAAAGGACTTTGATAATTAATAATAAATAATAATAGTATGCTAAAATTTAATTAATATATCAGGAAACTAATTATGGTTATAGTATATAATGTAAAATAGAACTCCTATACTGCAAAATTTTTTTCATATAACATTACTCAAAAATTAAAGATCTGTGTAACTAACTAGTACAAGTATTTTAAGCTTTGTATAACTAAAAATGATTTTTGTGTAATTCAAAAGAAGCTTTGTGTTATGATAATAAGAAAGGGTAAAGAAAATTTTCATATCAGTGGATTTACACAATTGGACCTTTTTCCAAAACCCAATTTTCATATAATTTTGCAAATCAAACTACTTTATCTCTAAGATCTAATGGGTTGGCACTTATCTAATGGGTTTATTTATATTGATCTGTTATTTGTTCATCATCTGATCATCATCTGACCAATGAATTTTTGTAAAGAATTGAATTTTGAGGGCCATTTTTAGGGCCCAATTTCAATTTCATAAATCCGCTGATATGTTAAACAGAGTTAATTTAGCTAGTAAAAAAATTTAGAAAAGAACAAAAGAAGAAGAAAGAAAAGGTAAAAAAACTTAGAAGAAAGAGTTGCAACTATATAGTAAAGGAATATAATATCTAAGTAAAGAAAATTATTAACCAAATAATTTATTCCAAAAACTAAACTGATATAAAATTAAAATACCAAATATAACATTTAAGTAAATAAATTAGAAATCACAAACACAAAAAGTTATAGGTCCTGTTGTTGTCACCAAAACTGTAATATACAGTCAACTTTCTTTATACCGAACCTCTCTATAATGAACTCTGAATATAATGAACTAAAAATTTTTAAATTTTATAATAGTTCAGTATAAGAAGAGCAATGTTTTCTTAAGAAAACATAGTAATTTTATATAGTGAACTTTTTTTAACAGCCAGAACCAACCATTTATTATAGAAAAAGTTGACTGTAGTAACTTTTAAGCAAGAAACTATATCACTTGACTTAATGTATAAAAGAGTAAGAAATGTATATAATATAGAAGTAGTTTAGAGAAGAAATAAATCCAAGAATAAATAATACTAAAGAAAAGAATTATAGTAAAAAAGAATAAAAGAGAATAATAATTCAACCAAATTAATAACCAACAAAATAAAGGTTCTTTATATGATAGATAAAGGATCAAAGAATATAAAGATGATGGTTTTATATTTTATAGAATAATATTAGTTTATTAAATATAAGATTTTTAAATACAAATATTTTTATAAAGGAAAAAATTAAGGGTTTATATATTTGTAGAACTTGGAATTTTCACAATAACATTCTAAGATAACATACTAATATAACGTACTATGATAACATACTAAGATAACGTACTAAGATATATACTATGATAACATACTAAGATAATATATTAAGATAATATATGATCCCTTAAACCATCCGTTTTAGTGGGCAAATTTGCCTGCTAGAATTTTTCTCTTTGAGAACATATAAAAATTTGAAAATTTTTAAAAATTTTTGAAAAATTTTATAGTAAAAGTAAAGAATTGGCTATATT
>QKWP01000793.1:7283-28434 GCA_003550325.1 Gigaspora rosea
TAGAGGTCTTACCCGGGTCAGAAAATACCGACCCGGGCGGGTCATGAATTGACCCGGGTTATAACCCGGGTCAACGGGTCAAACGGAAATTTTTAAGTTAAACCTTAAATATTTATGTAGCGATTCTTAATTAAACTATTAGGGGAGAGAGGGCCTGTACTCCAAATATTTAAACTGAAAATTTTCGAATTTTGTATTGAAAAATTTCTCCACCTTGCTGTGATTTGAAGTATCGGATTACTTATTTTATTAGACCAATTTTCGACCCAAGACCCGTCAAGAAGCTGACCCGGGTAAGAACTTTACTATTTATATAGTAAATTATGTCTTCTACCATACAGCTATATTAGTTTTAATAGGTTTTTGCCTATTTTGAATCTGACCCGTTTGACCCGGGTTAGAGCAATTATCGACCCGTGACCCGACGGGTCTGGTGACCCGTACGGGTCAACCGACCCGGGTAACACCTCTATACCACACTAATTTTCCCCTAATGATCAATTATCAATCAATTATATCGTAAGGATTTAAATTATTAGATATTAGATCAATCGCCATTTGTATCTATCTACGGTATGGCTCCTTCTATAACATATTTAGTTAGTGCAATTCCGAAAGACAATAATAAAAAAAAGCCATTTTTTTTATAATGATCGTCAGGCATTTCAATCGAGACAAAAACCTGTTAAAGCGATGTTTGGTTAAACAATTATCATACAACAGATAAATATAGTACTATGTGATGCATAGCGTGATGTTTAAGTGCATAAATTCACGTTTTTACTGCGTTTAGCACAATGTCCAATCAAGTATGAGATTTTGCGGACGTACATCATTAAAAATGCCTTAGTAACCATATACTTCGTAATATTACATATCACCGTTCCTGGTATAGGGTAGAACATCTAACCTTCAGTTATTTTTGCTCAGAAATAACAAACTAATAAGAGCTTCATTTGCTCAAATCTATCCTAATTAACTAAAGCTAATATATTTAAATTGTTCAATTGTTTGTTGAATGCTTAGTGTATTAATTGTTATAAATTTTCGCAGTTCCGACCCTTAGTTCGATCACGCTTATAGTATGTGTTGCGTCGGTTATAATCAGGTATAATCACTACGTTACACCAGAAGATCATGTGCAATGTTAAATTAAAAAAAATTTTCCGGTTATCACTTGTGTTAACTTTTTTTTTTCCCTATATAAGGGCACCGAACTTAGAACCATCGTCATTCTTGGAGTTAGTTTTAGGTGCGTTCGTAGACTTTTTCGTCGTAGTAGGCATTAAAAGTCTTCAGTTTTATTATCTTTGTTTCGGTGACGCCGTTCTTCGGGTTCAACGTTTTCTTTCACCTTGCCGTTCAACGCTCTTGTAGATTCAGTTTTCGCTGTCGGTATCATTCCTACGTTGTTGAGGTAAGTGCCGCTTTCGACATTCCTTGCTTTGGGGTGGTTCTATGTTATTGCACCTCAAAAGTTTTCATCCACATGGTTCGTTCTTTTCTAGGGTTTTACTTTTATGTACGTTGATTGTGCCATTCAACAGAGCTCTTATGGTTGTCAGTACGGTCTTTGATTGTCTTTTACTTCGGGGTCTTAACAGGTCTTGACGTTCGTGGGCTTTTATATTAAGCCTTTGTTGGTACGAAGTCAGTCTTGTGTCTCTACGTCGTTGGTGCTTGAATAGAGCCGCAGACATTAGAACATCAATTAACAAAAGGCAGGGGGTGTAGAGTGACGTAATGACGTCACTACCTCAATTTTATATGACGTAAGAGTGACGTAGTGACGTCACTACCTCAGACCTTTCAAATGTTTGCAGCTATATGCTTGAAGTAGCCTTGGTCTTGTTCGTATGTTTCGACATAGGAATAGGTATGTCTCTTTTTCCTTTCGTCCTTTCGTTTTGACCGCATATTTTTTTTATTCTATTAATTTCTTTCGTACAGGTCTTGTCTTGGTGTAAGTTAAGTATTTTCGGCTTGGTAACTTTGGTGATAAAGTTACATGAGATGGGAAGACTGTTGAATTACTTGTCGATTTGGTGGTATAAACTTATTTGTTAGATCTTTCCAAAGGTTTTTTTTTCCAAGAATTTGTTGATAGGTTGTATATCGTCGACAATAGTCATTGAAGCTTTCGTTGTATATTTTTTTTGTCAATTTTGGGTATGGTACTAATCCGGGTCTTGCTTTTCTTTTGGGTTCAGGACTCTGATCAACTCTTGATCAACGGTATTAGCGGATTGAATTTGTTGAATTATCCAAGGTGAGGGACGTTCTTTCATTGAAATTGTTGGGGTCAAGATAAGTAGTTTCCTTTATTGCTGGTTGGAATGCATATAATCTTTAACTAATATTTTTGCTTTTTGGTCAAATTTTTTTTTTCAATAAATTTTGTGTATCTTAGTACTGGAATGGTGTCGCAGCGACGAATACCGAAACTTCTACAAATATTATTTCTTTGTGGTACTAGGTATCGTTGTTTAGTGTTTCTTTTGGTTACTACATTCTTGAGACTTGAATCTTGTTACTCGAAGTGTCATACTAACAAAATTCTCTTTTTATTGTTTCAGGACTTTGATCAAAGATGCATAGAAAAGGATCGTATGGTGGACAAGCAGAATGGGGTTCTTGTTCTGATCTGGTATTCCATTCATAAAGATACTTGTAGAATATTTTTATCTTTCGTTCAAAGGTTCGGTATGTATCCTTTTTACTTGAAAACTTTCTTTTTTTTTGACAGGGCGAATTAAATTCGATGAATCATTTAGAAGCTTGGATCTTTAAAGGAGTCAGAATTTCAGTTGGTGGTTGAGATGCTGGAACCAAAGTTGTGAAATTGGATTTCAGCGATTTTGAAATATTGGTATTTGGACTTCAAAATTTTGGTAGTTTCACGATCTTGCTGGATTTCAAATTTTTAGTGAATTCGGGATGCAGTAGATTCGAAATTATAGTATAGTTGGGATCTTGTTTATTAGGAAAGGTTTGTCAATTAAAGTAGGATTGGGTTTGGGGTAAAATATATTAAATTTAAAATAATATAATAAAGATACAATTAAGTAATATGTAATTATGAAGAAATTGTTTCGCTAGTATAAAAATTGTGTATACTAGGAACTAGTAAAGTGTCTTTTTATTTTTCTTTTTAAGAAACTAGATAAGACATTTTTTGAATCCTTTAATCTTCATATATTTGCAAAGTCTGCCTTTTCTTAAAACTTGCTGGAGAAGCCTATCTCGAGCTTTTTTAGACTTAGCTCCATAGAGTTTGTAGAAGTCTCTATTCAGGTATTGAAGAGGAGGGGGTAGATTAGGGTACAGAAAGTGTTGTATATCATTTAGGATGAACAAAACTTTATTCAATCTATGCTGATTAACTCTAAGTTTCAGCAATTGTTGAATCTGATCTAATCTAGCATCAATTAGATCTTTAATATGGTAAGTGGGAGGTTCTTTATTTCTGCTAATAACTGGGTATAGGCTTTCTTCATCAGAGTCAAGTTCCCATTTATCTGAGAGCCCATTATCAGGATTATACCCTGGAGCTTGGCCAGAGTCAATTACTGTTTCTTCAAATATTTCCCAAGGATCTTCAGTTGGTAGATTTTCTTCAATAGGTAATGTGTCTGACACAGATTGTTGCTTATTTTGATCAACATCAAGATCAGTCCAAGGGTTGTAATAAATATTCATTTTCTGCTTGTAGTGCTTTATCTTGTTTGAAGCTGTTTGTCACAATGCAAACACTTATGCTTTCACTTCAAATAATTAAGTCCATCCAATGTTTAGACGATTGTAGCACTTCGGAGTTGCGTTTTTCTACTATGATATGCTTAGTAGAAAAGTTCCGTAAGGTTTTCCTTTATATACCTTCCAAATTTCACGTAGGTAGCTTCAAAATTCGTTTCAGGATGCTTCAATTTGTAAACGGTTCCTACTGACGTTTTCTTACTTCTTTGAGTTGGTGAATCTCACAGTCACCACCAATTTGTCAACCTAGATTTCTACCTCTTTAGAGAAATGCTAGAGACAGAGCGACTAATGCAGGGAGGCACTTTATGCAATTCACACTAATTACTGTGGTATGCAAGAGTCGGAAGGGATACTGTTATTTGGGCAGTATTTTGTAAAGAGGCTTGGGGGATTTGCAATTACGAAAGAGGCCACAATTAATAGTATATGAGGATACTAAGAATTGTATCAATTGTATTTCAGTGAAGACACACTACTTCACTTATTCTTTATTCAATAAACCAGAGATTCTTCACTCTGCTTTTTAGCAAAGGAAAACCTTGAGTATTTATACATATTTGTTTAATATAAATAAATACAATAAGAAATAAAGAAATCTATATAATCGATAGATTTGATATATGCTAATGCTAAATATAATGGTTATAATGAATATAATAAAGATAATAAATATAACACATATATCCTAAATATCAGCTATATTAGATATATTAATTATATTTGTCAAAACTGTTATGTCCAAAATGTCTAATATGTCTAAAATGTCAGACATATCTGTGATTAACTAAAATGTCTAGGATTACTCGAAATGTCCGATATTTCAGTGTCACGGGTGGCGCAGTATTGATCGACCAATAAGATTTGGGCGCAGTAGGACGTTTTGTAAAGACCAATCATTCAGTTTTGACTAGAATGAGCTAGAACGGTCCAATCGAGATGATTTTGGTACCATTCGAAAGCTCTCATCGAGACGGTCACGATGGTAGTAGTTTCATTAAAATTGGATCGCAGGGTCAAGAGTTATCGCCGTTATACGTTTCATACGTTTTTCTAGATCTAACAGCATGCCTCTAGAGCAGTGTTGTCACTTGGACGTTTTTTGGACATTTTGGACATTTTTTCAAATTAAAATTACTTAAAATTTTATTAAGATAATCTATTTTAATTTTTTTACCAATGAGTCCAGCACCTAAAAAAATATAATTATATATTTTTTTAAATTACTTTCTTGATTAGTTAAACATGGGACATAGGCTTGGACGATTTTGGACAATCTTGGACGTTGGACAAAAAACATAGTATGGACACGTCCAAGTGACAACACTGCTCTAGAGCATGTCCCAGAATGCATGCCACCTACTCTAGTTTTTACTAGGCTTACTAAGCTTTTGGAATTGGTTGGTGAACTTTCTTGTGGATCTTTCGATGATTGTTGGTGAACTTTCTTGTGGATTTTTCAAGAATTTTCTTGTGAACTTTTCTTTTATCTTTTGGCATTTTTGCTGAACTTTCTTATGGACTTCAGGCATTTAGCTGGTGAACTTTCTTGTGGATTTTCCTCTAGTCTTTCAGATAAAATCAGAGGAAGGTTTACAAGAAAGTTCATCGACTTTTTTGTGGACTTCTTACTAGTATTTCGGTGTTTTTTAGAGTGAACTTCCTTCTGGTTTTCAGTATTTTTTTTTGAACAATTTTTTTGTAGACTTGCCTTCGGTTTTCTTTATTTTTTTTTGAAGAATTTTTCTTGTGCTTTTTGGTGAATTTCTTGTGGACTTCTTCTGGTCTTTCGTCGCTTGTTTTTTGGAGAGTTTTTTTGTGGCCTTCTCGCATTTTTTTTGGAGAATTTTCTTGTGGACGTTCCTTTGGTATTTTAGTGAATTTTCTTTTGGACATTCCTCTGGTGTTTCGACGAATTTCTTGTGGACTTCCTCTGGTTTTTTAGCATTAGTTTTCGGGGCTTTTTTTAAAAATTTTTTTGTAGATTTTCTTTCGGTATTTCATGAATTTCTTGTAGCTTTTGGCATTTTTTTTGGGAGAGAATTTTCTTGTGGACTTTCCTCCAGTATTTTGGCAAACTTCTTGTGAATTTCCTCTGGTTTTTTGGCATTTTTTTTTAGAGAATTTCTTGTTGACTTTTTCCAGTATTTGGCAAACTTTCTGTAGACTTCCTCTGGTATTTTTTTTTTTGAAAATTTCTTGTAGACTTTTCTTCGGTATTTCAGCAAATTTCTTGTGGGCTCTCTCTGGACTTCAAGCGTTTTTTTTTAGAGAATTTTTTTGTGGGCTTTCTCTGGTATTTCACGAATTTCTTGTGAACTTCCTCTAGTCTTTAAGCATTAGTCTTTGAGGCTTTTTTAAAGAATTTTTTTGTGGACTTTCATCTGGTATTTCACGACTTTTTTGTAGGCTTCTGCTGAACTTTTGGTATTTTTTTTGGAGATTTTCTTGTGGGCTTTTTTTGGTATTTTGCGAATTTCTTGTGGATTCCCTCTGGACTTTAAGTGTTTTTTTTGAAGAATTTACTTGTAGGCTTTCCTCTGGTATTTCGCGAATTTCTTGTGGAATTCCTCTGGTTTTTTGGCATTAGACTTTTGGGGCTTTTTTGAAGATTTAGTTCTGGGGTTTCTTTTTTTTTTTTACGGCCTTGATAGTAAATATGTTGTAACAATAATGTAAAGAATATGTAAATACTGTAAATTAAAAATTTTAATAAAAAAAAATCATTATATAGTATGTTAAACACAGGACATAAAGTGCAATTAGTGATGCTTGACGAAACTTATAGTTTTGTCAAGTTTTGTCAATAACGAAACTTGACAAAACTTATGGTTTTGTCAAGTTTTGTTAATGATGAAACTTGATAAAACTTGTGGTTTCGTCAGGTTTCGTCATTTCATCAGGCATCATTCTGTGGTTGATAGGTCAGCAGATCAATTGGTTAACAGGTCAGAGATTGAATGCCCATTTTGTGATCATGTGAACGATTTTTATTGTAGTGCACGATCGTGCGAGTGCACGAAAAACTTAAATCTATAAAAATATATAAAGTTTTAAAAAATGGTGCACCTGCACCACGGTGCACTCTCTTGTATCACGTGATCCACATGATCGATATATGTGACAATATCATATTATTTATTTAATTTTAATTATTAAACTATATTGATACGTAAAATCAAACCAATTAAAATAACTTGTTTTTTTATTGGTAGGGTTAGGGTAAGGTATATATTGTGTATATGGGTGAAAGGGTGTTTTTATAGTAAAATTTTGCAAGGAATTTTTTTGTTAGAATCCTAAAAGTAGTTTCATATACTCAATTTTAAGTTATAAACAATTTTTGACATAACGAAGGTTTGTTTTAAATTTTTGATTGTGTAATGTTATACCTAATCTTGAAATTTGATTGGAAGAGCAATATATAAAGTGCATCGCATGGGCAATGAATAAATTTACTCTTAAAACAATAAAAATAATAATTTAATTAAAATAAAATAAAAATAAAAAAATAATGATAACTTAATTAGCTATTCACGTAAAAACAGGACAAAAGTTGGGGATAAGTATTTATATAGTTTTAATAGTAATATGGAATCTAATTTCCAAAACTATATAGTAAAAAGATGGGATTTTTTAAAATTCAAAATTTCAGTTCTTAGTAAAGTACCTTTTATTTTTAGAAAATTCTACCAGATTTTTAATAAAAAGAACGACAAATACCATATTTTTATACCTATATAATTTAATTTTATATTATATTTAACTATTAATACTTTATATTGTAGCCAAACTGGATTCTAACATTCGAAATGTTATAGTAAATTTGCTTATTTTTATTATATAAAATTTTATAAATTGTCCTGTTCTTATGTGAATTGCTAATTAATTAAAATTTATTTTGTTTTATTTTATAATAATAACTTATTTTAAAAAAATGCATATAGATTTATAATTTTAAATAATTTGTATACTATTGTTATAGAATAGGTTTTAGTTAATTATGATAGAAATGAGTTAAAAAATTAGAACTTAATAAGAAAATTCTGTAATAACTGTATTTAGTAATAGTAATATGCGAAATTGATATGCAATGATACTCAATGATGCTTAGCGACACTTAACGATGCTTAGCGACGCTTAACAATGCTTAGCAACGCTTAATAACGCTTAGCGACGCTTAGCTTAATAGATATATAAACCCACTTTATTTCCTTTAGTTTTAGCAGATCCAGACATTGTATTTTATCTTTACCTTTATATTTATTATCCTCCTCTATAATTATTAATAAACTTTTGGAATTTCTAAGGAACAGACATCTTGGAATAGCCCTCTTGTTAAATTAATAAACTGTGTATCATCTCTTGTTGTTTTATACCAAACTGTTTTAGAGAAGTGTATAGTTTCTTACAGACATAAAGGAAACTATACTTCCCTCTTGCACACTGCTTCATACCCAAAATAAGGGATCTCAGGAGCCATGTGATTGTTACTTTATCAGAATTAAAGAAGGCATTCAGTACTGTAACATTTGGTGCCTTCTGGCAGAAATCTAATTAAATTATTGGATATTATTGAAAAAATTGGAATCTTATTATTACTTTTGGCAGAAATATTTATTTTTTTTTGGCTGTTACTAACTCTTTTGCTGTTTAATTGCACTCTTATTATTCTCTTACTACTTACTTAAAATTTTTTTTGTTAAATATTAACTATTTGCTATATTTTGGAGATTAAAATTTTGTTAATACTTACTACTAGAGCTGCAGACATTACTATGACGTTTGACGTGACGTATGTGATGTGACATTTAATATGATTATATATAAATTTTATATGACATGAAGAGTGACGTACTACCTTGGACCTTCTAAATGTTTGCAGCTCTACTTACTACTAACTTTTTATTTTTGGAAATATTTTATTATTTTTTTATTAGTTTCTTTGAGACTTGGGAACTGACTTTTCTATATGAATAGAGCATATGAACTATATTTAGAACAAATTGAAGTACACGAAACAAGTCATCCCTCTTCACTTGCAGTAGACGTTTTATAAGCCTATCATCCTGATTTATCCTGTACTATCTGTTACTCTGTTGCTAATTACACCGTCCTTTTCGTCGATTTTGGAGAACATATCGAGATAACTATTTTGCTACCCAATATTCCCAAAAAACAAATGACGCTTACCGTGTCTTAGTTACTGCTAAAGCCACTGCACGAGATATTGTTTTTAGTTGCTACTATAACAATGATATTTTAGACCCAAAAGAAGTTATTGCTGGTCTACTCCTTGAACATACCCCCTATACTCTTGCACCTACCTTACCTCTTGATTTTGAAGCTACACTACTTGACCTTCATATTGAGGACCTTCTTCGTTCTACTTCTTCTCATACTCAACTAAGGATTGAAAACTTTCTATTTGATTTTCAAAATCAATTAGGGAAAACTAAATTAGACTTTGATACTTCTCTACACAGATCTATATACACTTTAGGTCCTGAACAATTAGCTACTAATACTTATATACCAATCCCTCCAAGCCTTGCACTTCCTTCCTTACCTATCTCAGAAATTCTATATCATTATACTCGAGAAACTACTTCTCCTTCACAACAAAATTGGTTCCTTCGCTTGCTACAACAAACCTTTTCCCCTGCTACTCGCACAACTGTTTCTCCACCTCCTCCTATAACTGAATTTTACCCTACTATTAATTTAGATATAACTGTTACCCCATACCACACACCTCCACTACTTAATACCCTTCCCTTCGACAACCAAAACTTAATTGACTTCTTTGACTATTATATTCAAAACCAAGACACTACTATTGTTAGATCTGACTCTCTATAACAATTCGAGGAAATAAATTTACAACCTCTTGCTGAAGAATTAAACCCTATCTTACCTCGTAACCAACTAAACGAAGAAAATCCAATATAAGACGCTGCTTTACAAGCTGCTGCACAAGCTATAACTGATCTTTCTGCTGTCCTTGGGCAAGGCTCTGAAAAAACTCTTATAACTGTTGCAGATTTTTATGGTGACAGAACCCAAGACCCTGCTGACTTGCTAAAGGAATTTATAAGAGCCGCTACTACTAATAAATAGAGTGCCGATTTGCTCCTGTATACCTTAAAGAAATTGTCCTGAACTAGTACCAAGCTTTAAATCTAGTATTCAATGCTTTTAATAATGATGGTGCCCAGGACCAAAGTTTCTAGCATCTCTTTAAGTCACATTTCTATACTGCCAAGCAAAAGGCTATCTGGCAAAAACAGCTTTTTGATATTAAGCAAGGACCCACAGAGACTGTAAATGGATATATCAACTGATTTCATACATTACTAAAGAAAGTGGATCTGAACAGTATTTTTTAGCTGATTTCGTTAAACAACTTTTTATTCAAAGCTTGCGTTCTGAGTAGGGGTCTTAATGGGTCGGGCTGGGTCGGGTTTGTGCCTGACCCGGGTTAGACCCACTTGGGTCAAACCCCGATCCGGGTCTGACCTGCCTTATGTTAAACCCGACCTGGGTCTGACCCGCCTCATGCCAAACCCGACCCAGGTTTGACCCGCCTCATGTCAAACCCGACCTGACCCAGGTCTGACCTGCCTCAACCCGGGTCTGACCTGCCTCATGTTACATATAGAGATGGGCAAAATATCATTTTTCTGCATTATGTATGCTATATACAACACAGTTTAAAATATATACAATATTTAATAGTAAATAGCTTTGATTCACTGGTCGTTTTTGATAATTTTACTGTCAAAATGAACGTCTCAATAAGACGATTCTAGTAAGTCTAAAATTATTAAAACCCATCATGATTCTCGAGATCATTACAATTCTTTATTTTCATAATTTTATAAAATGATGCCTGGACGTGCTGATGTACCACAATGAAATTTGATTGATTATGTTTAAATGATTTTATTAACGGTTTCAAGATGATATATTATGAACTACAAATAAATTTACCAGCGATTGTATGGTTTTTTTATTTTGTTTAATGTATATCGATATATCAAATCAAGAATATTGATCATACATATGTACATAATTAATATGCTCTATTCCATTTTTGAAAGAATTAACCAAATTTACTCAGGTTAAGCTTGTATCAAAATGTAATTACCTTAATAAATAAACTAAGAAGATCAGTATCTAATTATTAAATTTGATCAGATCTGAACGATATAACGCATAAATACACTTATTTTAATTCTGGTCATCTGTGCCATTCTGTTGTATAGTATGGAAAATTGTAGCAGATCAATATGGTACTGGTATAGCACAGATTTTAAGATAAGATTGTATAGATTACCAAGTGGAGTGTAAAATACCCTTATTTTGTACCATATAATTCTGTTATAGTGTTATCATTACATATAATATTAAAATAGATCAGTGTGTTATAAAGGTGTAAAATACCTATTTTAAAATTCTATCATACTGTTTTGGTTTTATATTATTAAGGTTTGGTTTTTTAGAATTGGTAATACAGGACCGATCAGCTCACCCATACCATACTGATATTCTGTAATTCAGAAAAAACATACTTAATCAAATGTTAGAAAGATTTTATAATATTCGGATTTTAACTAATTTTGTATAGGCATATTAGCATAAAATTGCTTAGACCATACACATGGTGCCCATCTTAGGTATGCTAATTCTGGTCATTCATACCATGCAGATCAATATAGTACCAGTATGGAACAAATTTTAGGATAAGATTATATAGATAACCAAGTGGGGTGTAAAATATTCTAATTCCGTACCATATAATTCTGTTATTGCTACATATAATATTCAAATAGATCAGTCAATATGTTATAGAGGTATAAAATACCTATTTAAAATCCTACTATACTGTTTTGGTTTTATATTAAGGTGGTTTTTAGAATTAGTAATTTTACACTAATACCAGACTGTTCAGCTCACCCATACAATATTGATATTCTGTAATTCCAAAAAAACCTATTAATCAAACATTAGAAAGATATATAATATTTGGATTTTAACTAATTTTGTATGAGCATATTAGTATAAAATTGCTTAGACCATGCACATGCACGCATGCATTCATGCGCATTGTGCCCATCCCTAGTCATGCGTCACCATCATTAACCCGGGTCTAACCCAGGTCTGACCCGACCCAGATTTTTTCTGACCGCGTCTGACCCGACCCGTGTTTTTACTGACCCGGGTCTGACCCGACCTGGGTTTGATCTGATCCAACCCGACCCAGGTTGGGTCAGACCTAGGTCGGGTTGGATCAGACCTGACCCAGCTAAGACTCCTAGTTTTGAGTATGCAGTTAATGTTCAAGCTACTATACTTAACACCTTGGCCAATGCTATTGAAGTAGCCCTCCACTGAGAACTCAAAAAATTAATAACTACCCCTACCACCAATACAGACCATACTATTCAACAACTTACTGACCAAATTGCTAAGCTTAGTATTAACTTAGCCCAGACACAGACTACACCTACCCCTTCTGTTAATTATGCAGACTACCGTGCCCAAACCCCTCAAATGAAAGAGCCTCCTATCTGTTATTATTGTGAATGCACTGGACATTTTATTCATGATTATAATAGTAGAAGACAAGCCCAACAACAAGGATCCGACTCTTGTCGTAATAATAATAATAACCGGAACAGAAATAACAACCAAAATAGAAACCGAGATAGTTGCTCCTCTAATCACTATTCCAATAACAGAGACCGTTCTTGCAGTCGTAATAATTTTCGTCCTAGTAGACAATCTAGAGATAATAATTATAGAAGCCGGAATAATGATAACTATCGCTCTTACCAAAACTCCTCTAATCAATCACCTTCTCCCTATCATCAAAGTGTTAATTACCTTATCCCTTAAACTGTAATCCAGGCAAATTTGCCTGGATTTTTTTAGAAATATTACATTTTTTTAAATAAAATAAAAATTTATTAAGCATATGAGGTATACTTTATTTATAGAATATTTTCTTTAAAAGATATTTTATAAACTTTATTATGAAAATTTTTTAAAATTATTAATAAACTTTAAAGCAATAAAAGTTTAAAGTTTTTATTTTAAAATTTTTACTATAAAATTTTTTTTTAGGTTTTCTTAAATTTTATATGTTCCTGTCTATAAAAAAAAATTTCACTTCAAATACAAGTCCTAATTTTTACAAGTAAATCACAAAAGTTGCAATAATAAAAGTTGTAATCCTTTTTATAAACTATATCATTCTATTAAATCAGGAAGCTAGAGCTAATATTGATAGAGTTCGCCAAGAAAAAGTAGATAATTTTTTTGAATAAAAAATTTTTTAAAATTTGTCTATTTTTAGCTTATTAGCAACTTAAACTTTTTTCTTATAATATAAAATTAAATACTACTATAATATAATCCTTATTTTCAAATATTATCAAAAAAAATTTTAATTAAATATCTTAAGTTTTAAAAAATATAGATCATAAGCATATTTATAGCAATTTTCCAGCCAAATTTGTCTGGATTTGCTTACAGTTTAAGGGATACAAAATCAGACTCAGATACCTTCATTCACCGCTAACAAGTAGAAAACACTGCTTAATAATCCATTTATCCGAGATGCCTTGGCTACTCACCTTTATAAGAAAGCCAAAAATGCCAATCTTGTTCAAACTCCTGCCTATACTACACCAGTTAAATGTAATGTCTTTCTTCAGAATAAACCCTATCAAGCTATTATTAATAGTGGTGCTTTAATCAGCATGATTGCTCACAAGGCAGTTAAGGAACTTGGATTGACTATTGAAAAGGCCTCTAATAGCCTTATAGTCCCTGTAGTTGGAACCTCTACTCAACCTTTAGGAATTATAAAAGACCTACCAGTTAAAATTGATCACATTACCATTCCTCTTATTGTGGAAGTAGTAGACACTACCTCCTATTCCCTTCTTCTAGGAAATGACTAGAATCAAAAAGTTGAAGCAAACTATAACTTGAAAAATGGCTATTATACTTTTAAATAGAAAAACAAGAAACAAACTATCCCTACTACTTATGAAAGCAACCAACCTCTACCTAGTTAACCTACTGTTACTGCACCAGATAAATTAGACCTTTATGAACCAGAATACTTATATTCTCGAAAAGCTTAAGCTTTTGATCGAAAAGACTCAGACCAATTTCTCTCACTAGAAGAAAATGAATAGACTACTTACCAGTCTCGCCGTAGAAACAGAAAAGCTCCTAAACAGCATGTCTATGGAAATTGTGGTTCTCCTGACTACCTCTTTGCAAATTGTCCTACCAACCAATGTAACTGATACTAGGAATTTGGCCATATTGCTGTTAAATGCCCAAACAAGCCCCAAGGGTGCTACCTGCTCTACTTACAATGACTCCAACCATCTGTATAGAGACTGCCCCAATAATGTTTGCAGAGGATGCAGTGCATTAGGACACATTGAAGCTTATTACCCTCTTGCTACTTGGAAAAGACAAAACTTGGTTTATCAGTGTGGATGCACCCTTGCTCAAGATGATAGTTGACGTCTACCTACCCATAGCCCTCACCGTATCCACCATTGTTGTCAATGTAAAGTTCCTAACAGATCTGAAGTTCATAAACTTCTTGAAGAGAAACTTGTATGCCCTGGATGTTATACTGACTTCCATTGTACTCTTGACTAAGAAGATTCTAGGAGCAGTGTTGTCACTTGGACATGTCCATACTATGTTTTTTGTCCAACGTCCAAGATTGTCCAAAATTGTCCAAGCCTATGTCCCATGTTTAACTAATCAATAAAGTAATTATTTTTTTAGGTGTTAAACTCATTAGTGAAAAATTAAAATAGATTATCTTAATAAAATTTTAAGTAATTTTAATTTGAAAAAATGTCCAAAATGTCCAAAAAGTGTCCAAGTAACAATGCTACCTAGAAGTATCCATTTTTTTAACCAAGTATGTGATAAGTCAGACACAAGGCCTAGAATGTATTAATTAGATAGCTTCGAGAAGAATTATTGTTTTGTGAATTGGAACATTTCTATGCATACAAAGCTAGCCAAGATATCCAGTATAATCCTAACTATAACCTTTGGACCCGAATTAAATGTTATACTGAATCAACAAAGAATGCTGGACATCAATATTGTTATCCTATATCCACTTCTTCAAAGATATTAGGTGACTAGAGTGATCTTAGACAGTGAACACTTTGTGTAACTTCAAACTTTGTTACTGTGGTATATCTAAGTCAGTATGGCGTTTTTAAGAAAACTTAACAAAGAAGATTTAAGGCAATATGCAATTACGAAAAAGGCTACAATTAAAAGTATATGAGGATACTAATAACTGTTTGATTTGTGTAGTTAATAGTTGTTTTATTTATTGAAAGAGTATGAAGACTCGATGTTGAACTTGAGGTCCACATCGGCCGCTTTTATACTTTTTGAAATTTTACAAATGTAACGGTCAATATTTTTTACATGTGTAATATATACTATAACTATTATTAATAAAATATATAGTATAACTAGTATAAATATAATATATGTAATAAATAATATATATGTAATAAATAAAATATCTAGAATATAAGCTATAAATATGACATCTTTTAGATATGTCAGATCTACGATTTTTGACCGCAGCAATTGCCTAGCCAATAAGATAGATGATCAATTAATAAGTATAGGAGTAAATATTTGACAACTCCTATCTTGGCAACCAGAGGTCGTACAGGGACGTACTATAGCTTATTCGAACCGTCTCATCGCGCTGAGTCGAATAGTAGTTGTTTCATCGAATTTGGATAACTGATTCAAACGTTATGTCCGTTTTTGTGATATTTTACAGGTTAACAATATAAAATGAACCAGACCAGAATTTATTGACTTGTCAAGATCCTCTTGGATGAAAATGACCAGACCATTGACCAGGCCTTAGAACCTTTAACTTCTGACCGCATAACTCAACCTTGGAGCTATGAGGAAATGCAACTTATATTACAAGCTGAATCAGACCTATTATCAGAAAATGATATTGACCACTACAGGCAATTTTGGATGAATCCTTTGATACTAGCCACCCAGACTACTACCAAAAGTATGCTCTTGCCATACTTCAAAGAAACTTTACAGTTCCTGTTAACCTCTGCCAGGAATGTTTATATGTTAAACACCAAGAGAAATTGAATACAAATCAAGGATATTGTGATGATTGCAAACTTTCAGACCTAGTAATTTACTTTTTACCTACTGAAGAAACTATTAAGGAAATAGATGCTGATTTACAATTTTATTAGCTTCAACAACAAGTACAACAACAAGACCAACTGATAAAACAATTACAAGCAAGAATTGAAATCTTGGAAACTACCAACGCCGCTTTACTACGCTTTTTTCAAAAAGAAGCTCAAATGCTCACCAACGGGCTAATGCCTTGGATACGCTCTGTCAAAATTTTAGAAAATCCTAGGCAGAATCATAAACTATCTGTTGACCCAGACCAGGCCCTTATACCTAGCCCTGTAAATATTATTACTTTTGAACATAAAGAATTTACTCTATTGACCCAGACCTCTTTAAATATTGGACCACTTAATAAAGAACAAGGTCTAGCTTTTTGAAAATTATTGGAAGAATTTGCAAACCTCTTTGCAACTGATATAACTAAACTAGGACAAACTAACCTGGTTGCTCACCGAATCTATACTAAGAATGTGTACACTCTATTCACTCTCGTCCTTATTCTGTACCTCCCAATAAACAAAAATTTATACAAGAAGAAATACAAAAAATGTTGGAATATCAACTTATTCAATCTTCTGACAGCTCCTAAACAAGAGCTGCAGACATTAGAATATCAATGAACATTTACTATGATATTTGACGTGACGTATGTGATGTGCCGTTTAATATGATTATATATAAATTTTATATGATATGAAGAATAACGTACTACCTTGGACCTTTTAAATATTTGCAGCTCTATCTTGGACCTCACCTGTTGTTCTAGTATAAAAGAAAAATGGCAAATTACGATTCTGTATAGACTACAGAAAAATAAATGCTGTCACCAAGAAGGATGCTTACTCTCTATCTCATATTGATAAAATGCTTAATGCCCTTACAGGATGCTCTTGGTTCTTTACTTTCAATCTTGCGAGTGGATATTGGCAAGTTGCTATGGACCCCTATGACAAAGAGAAAACTGCTTTTACTATACAATATAACATTTATGAATTTAATGTAATGCCTTTTGGCCTTTGCAATGCTCCTGCAACTTTCCAAAGGCTAATGGATCATGTATATAAAGGAATTGTATGGAAATTTGTAGTTGTATACTTAGACGATACAATTGTTTATTTTAGAACTGATGAACATTTAACCCATTTAAAAAGAGTATTCAATAGAATTAAACAAGCAGGACTCAGACTTAATATAGAGAAATGTATCTTCTGGATGCACCAACTACTTTTTTTTGGGCATCTTATTTTTGCTAAAGGTATTGCCACTGACTCTCCAAAAGTAGAAGCTATCCAATGGATTCAATCTCCTAGAAACCTTACAGCCCTTCGATTTTTTCTTGAACTCGCAGGATACTACTGCCAATTTATTCAAAACTTTTTATCAATTGCCCATCCCTTGGATTCCTTTCTGCAAAAAGATGAACCCTATCACTGGCAAGACAAACAACAAAAAGCTTTTGAAGAGTTAAAAGCTAGACTTATTACTGCTCCTATATTAGCATACCCAAACTTTAAAGAGACGTTTATACTCGCTACTAATGCTTCTTACAATGGCTTTGGAGCTACATTAAGCCAACTGGATAGAAATGGAAAGGAACACCCAATTGCCTATGCTATTAAAAGTCTGCAAAAAGAAGAAATATGAATTATGCAGCAACTGAACTTGAATGTGCTGCAGTAGGACCCCGAGCAATCTATGAACAGCTAACTATTTAAAAAATCTTAATATATTACTAAAAATAAAAAAAATCTACAGAAAAATGGTTAAAAATAAGCATTAATATTACTAAATATAGAAAAGATCTACAAAAAATAGTCAAAAATAAGCAAAAGCAAATAGTGACCTATCTATATATAGCTCGGGGTCCTGCTGCAGTTGTATGGGCTATAGAACATTTCTATAAATATTTAGGTGCTACAAAATTCATCTTAATTACAGACCACTCAGCATTGAAATGGTTACGTACTGCTGAACCCAAAGGAAGAATTAGAAGATGGATCTTGAAGCTCCAACCATACAATTTTGAAATTATTCATAAACCAGGCCGAACCCATTCAAATGTTAATGCTCTTTCACGATTACCGACTCAGACAACTATATCCAATAGACATCATGAATCTTGACCAATATTATAATTTCTACCACTATTTGTACACAGACCAAATTCCAGATAGACTTACTAACCAAGAACAGAAACGACTTATGACTCAGGCTAAATATTTTGAAATTAGACATCACCTTCTCTATAAAAAAAATAAAAGAAACCCAGACAGACCCCTTAGAGTTATTAAATGGACAGAAGTCAAACCAGTATTATATATGATGCATAAGTACCCCACTGCTGGACATTTGGGAATAGATGCTATATATTATAAAATATCAAAATGTTATTATTGGGATCAGATGTATCGGGATTCAAGAATATGTGAAAACTTGTAAGGAATGCCAACGAAGACAAAAAGGTCATAGAAAAGAACCTTTACACCCTATACAAATAGGAAGAGCTTTCGAAAGTATTGGAATTGATCTTGTAGGCCCTTTGCTTATAACTAAACAAAACAATCAATATATCATTGTGGCTATTGAATACCTAACACGATGGCCAGAAGCTCGTGCTGTTCCAGATGCTAGTGCTAGTACACTCGCTCAGTTATCTTTGAGAAGATAATCTGTAGACATAGAACTCCAAAAATTATCTTATTAGACCAAGGTCGCAATTTTATTAGTGAAACAATTAGAATTCTCTGTGAGAAATTTCTTATCAAGTATAAATAAATTTTCTTCTCCTTACTATCCTCAGACAAATAGTATGGTAGAAAGATTTAATAAAACATTGTGTGAATCACTTGCAAAAGTGAAAGGAAATAATGATTGGGATTTGTATATACCTGCTGTTCTCTTAGCATATAGAACTAAAAGACATGCTACCACAGGATATACTCTCTTCCAATTTATATATAGAAGATATGCTACCTTACCAATCAAAGCACTTTTCCCAGTAGAACCTACAGAAATTGATGATGAAATAGATTTATAAGGAAGTATCCTCCAACGAGCTTATGATTTAATAGAAAAATTACCAACTTACTAGAACCAGGCTAGACAAAATACTGAATGGTTACAGCAAAAACAAAAGTCGTTTTGATGCCAATATTCGAATAGAGAATTTTGAAATTGGTGATAAGGTGTGGATACAAAGAAAAAAATTAGAAGCCTCTTGCTCAGCCAAATTTGAAAACAAAAGATTTGAACCTTTTCTTATCCATGAGAAAGACAATGGTACTTATAAATTACAGACAATAGAATAAAAAATTTTACAAAAATACTATAATAGTGATTGTCTTGCTAAATATTATAAGCCACAAACATGAGAACCAGTAGTTGTTATTGATTCCCCTAGAAATTTCTAGAAGAAATTTGAGTTACAAGAGAATAAAACACACAATTTAATTCGTAAAACCTCAAAATATATTTATACAACTACCCCTTTTAAAATTTTCCCAAAAATGACCACCCTTACATTACAACTTCAAACCTTGTTAGCCCTCCAATACTTTTTCAGACATGGAAACAAAATAATGCCACCCATAAATAATACATTATGGATTACATCATAATGTGTATAGTTATATAATAATAATGATGCAACTCAGACTATTGACCTCACTAATTTAGTTACTTCTTTTCTTAAGCCAGACTCAAATAATTTTTTAAACACTCTGAAAGACACAGAACAATTAGAAATTAATTTGCCAGAAGTAAATGACACAGAAAAAATAAACCCAAACTTAGAATTAGAAGACATACAAGAAGAAATATTGTCGGTTCCAAATATTAATCAAGAAGAAGTTACTCCTGCTCCATTATCTGAAAAATTAAGTAGGATTATACAAGATATTATCCAACCTTGTGGACCTCTAACTCAGACATCTATTCCTCTGTATACTGGAATAACGTATCAAGAGAAATTGCAGAAAATTCTTAAACGAATTAAAACTTGAACTCAAAACAGACAAGACCAAAATAAACTGCTTGAAGCCTAGACAAGCATCCCAATGCTCATGAAGATATTCGATCAATAATTGTTACAGATCATAATTTAAAATGAAATCTACATTCTATACTTAATCTGCTAGCCTTCTAAAACCTATTAATACTTGTTTATTATAATTTTTTTTTGAAACTAACCCTAACTCTAAACCCTAACCCTAAAAAATGCACTCCAAAAAAATTTAGTTTCCGAGATTTTATATTATCATTTCATTTTAATCTGGATTTCATTATGATCTGTCACAATAATTAAGAAAACCCAAGGGGAAAAAAGAGCCCGAGACATCTGGAAGTGCGCCAAATGGATAAAATTACTCTTCTCTGACCGGCCTATAGAAAATATCTCTTGAACAACCTATATTACTTATACAATGATCATGAGATTAACAGATGCTGAACTTTCTCAAGTTCTTCCTCAAATTAGAACTCAAGGAGTTCGTTTTTAAAGAGGAGAGAAATGTTATAAAATAGGTTTTAGTTAATTTTGGTAGAAATGAGTTAAAAAATTAGAAAATTTTGTAATAACTGCATTTAGTAATAGTGATATGCGAAATTGATATGCAATAACACTCAATGATGCTTAGCGACACTTAACGATGCTTAATGACGCTTAACGATGCTTAGCTCAATAAATATATAAACCCACCTTATTTCCCTTAGTTTTAGACAGATCCAAACATTGTATTTTATTTTTGCCTTTATATTTATTATCCTTTTCTATAATTATTAATAAACTCTTGGGATTTCTAAAGAACAGATATCTTGAAATAACCCCATCAGGAAATTTTATATATAGATATTAATCAATATATAACAGTTAATCGTTTTATCGATTAAAAAATAACGATATATATCGATTAACCGGTTAAAAATCCATATATATCTAAATCAATATATATCATTTTCTATATTAAATCGTTATATATCTACAAATCGATTATAATCGGAATTATTTAAAACAATATATAACGATTAACAGATCTTTAACGATTACACAGTGTTTTGATCACAACGATATATAACGATTAACAGATCTTTAACGATTATACAGTGTTTTGACCACGTTACAAAAATTTCATCCCAGATCACC
>QKWP01000793.1:29717-40676 GCA_003550325.1 Gigaspora rosea
CATTTTTTTATAATAATTTATAATAAAATATGTAATATTTTAAAATATAATAATAATAAATAAAAAAAATAAAATTTTATATTAAAAAATTGTGAAAACTTGTGAAAACCTGTAAAACGTTTAAAAATTTGCAAAAAGTATGATTATGTAAATATAATAATTATTAATTGATATCATATTCGATATATATCGATTAACCGGATATATATCGATTACTATCACTATCGATAGTAATCGACAGGGTATTAACCGGATATCTATCGATTACTATCACTATCGAAAGTAATCGACAAGGGTGATGAGTATCGATATATATCTTACCAGTTAGTAATCGATATATATCTATATATAAAATTTGCTGATGCCTTTTGTTAAATTAATAAACTGTGTATTCTTTCTTGTTGTTTTATACCGAACTGCCTTAAAGAAGTGTGTAGTTTCTTACAGACATAAAGGAAACTATACTCCCTCTTGCACACCGCTTCACGCCCAAAGTAAGGGATCTCAGGAGCCGTGTGATTGTTGCTTTATCGGAATTAAAGAAGGCGTCCGGTACTGTAACACTATCAAGTCATTAGGCATTTAATACTTTATTTTTAATAACTTTATTATATTAATTCTATATATTTATTTAATCTATATTTTAAATTTATATTTTTAATTTTTATATAATTTAATTTAATATTTAATATTGTATTTTAAACTAATAATACAAATCAATAAAAAATTTTATTAATTAATTAATTTTATTTAGCTAATTAATTAAGGGACTGCCTATTTTCACCATGGTATTTTGCTATTTCTACCATAGTTATACAAAACTTTCTATTTTTATATTTTAATATAATATTGTATATTATAATTTTAATTATAGCACAGCCACTATTGATTATGAGTATTATACTATTTATGTTATAAATCACTTTCTTTTTATTTTGTTATTCATGCTTGTTATTTTGCACAATGTATACATCATCCATACTTATATTATGTTGTTCAATACAAATTTAATAGTATAATTTATGATTAATGATCGCTGTACTATAATACTAATATAGCATGATAATTCTGAGATACATTACATTGATACGACGATATTTTTTTTGATTATTCAGAAAATACTGCGAAGCAGTATTCTCTGATCAAAAAAATTATCACTATACCAATATGATGTTATCTCAAATTATCATACTATATTATATAATTATCTTCAATTGGCCCAACTTGATTTAGGTTACTAAAACAAAACCTGTATAACATTACACGACATTAGTAATATGTAACCAAAAATTATTTTTGCGAAAACAATGCACTAGGCCTTTGTGTAATGTATATGCATATATTGTGTAACCAGTATATGTACTGTGATTGGATGTTGCTTTGACCTAAATTTAGAGTTAGGGTAGGCCGGAATTATGTCTAACCCACCAGGGGCTTTATTATAATAGTGCCCACTAGCATTAAGCTTAATGCCGGCTGACCCAACCAAAATAAGACTTGTATAATATTACACAACATTCGTTTGCAAAACAATACACCATGCCTTTGTATAACATAAGTGCATATATTATTTTGAATTCTAAAAATAGAAAATCTTGTATAACCATAGTGAAAATAGCAAAATACCATGCCGGAAATAGTAACCCCTTAATTAATTGTCCATTTAATTAATTTACTAATTAATTAATATATTAATTAATGCTCCAAACGCACACTGGTTTCCAGTTTCTAGTTTAATAAATACTATATAGTAATAATATGCAAATCTTTATCAATCTTATGATCCTGTAATTAGATTTTTGAGGTTTTAGACTTGTTAGAATTCTCTTTTTGAAAGGATTATTTTGGTACCATATTTTTCTGAAAATAAGCTACCCCCTCTTTGGTCAAAACGTCTTTAACCTGAAAATAAGCTACCCCATGATTAACAAAAGTCGCTATATAGTAAAGTCTAAATTTTACTAAGCAAATCGATTAAAATCGATTAAGTAAACTTATTTAGCAGTCAAAATACACTTACTGTAAAATTTTTATAAATATTGGAGAAGTTTTTATTAATTGACTTTTGATTTTTATGTTTGGCGAAAAAATTAAAATTTTTTAAAAAAATGTATTTGTCGAATGTAAAAATTAAAAAATAAATAATAAAAAGTTCACCAAACTTAATAAAAATTTCAGAGTAGGTGTATTTTGACCTGCTGAATAAGTTTGCTTAATCGATTTTAATCGATTTATATAGTAAAATTTAGACTTTACTATGTAGCAACTTTCTACGATCAGTCAAAAAACGATTTTACTCGAAAATAAGCTACTCCGATTTGTTGTGTAACTTTTTGCCCAAAAAAAGGTAGCTTATTTTCAGAAAAATACGGTAGTTAAATCATCCAAATTGGACCAGTAGATCAAAAATTATTAACTATTAAAATTATAAATATTTTTAATAATAATTTAATATATATAAAATTTGATTAGCTATTAAACCAGTCAGGTGGAAGAAAAGGGTAGGCTATATAGTAAATGGAAACCAGGTGATTTTTGGCGTCTCCCTTAGATCTTACCTAATTTGAATAATATAAATTGCACCTTTCATGAAGGATCGCTAAAACCTTATACCTATGTAACTTTTGAATTTTTAACTATAATTAGGATTAGGGTTAGTTTATTATTAGAATAAGAGTATATAGGTGTGAGTTAGTAAAAAAGGGACAAAACATTTTTAGTAAAATTTTTTTAATTTTTAAATTAAAATATTTTAACAACTATTTAATCAAATTTGCTAAAAATTTTTTTATTTTAATCTTGGAATTATATAAAATTAAAATAAAAAAAATATTAAATTTATTAAGATAGTTGTTAAGATATTTAAGCTTAAAATCAAGAAAACTTTTACTTAAAGAAACTTTGTCACTTTTCTACTAACTCATCCCATATATACTTTACAGAAACTACCTAATTTTTATTCATTAAGCTTAAAAATTATAATAAAATTATCAAAATTATATTTTATAATAATCTTATAATACTCATAATAATCTTATAATAATCTTAAAATAATCTTATAATAGTCTTATCTTATAATAATCTTAAAACAATCTTAAAATAATCTTATAATAATCTTATTAATAATCTTAAAATAATCTTATAATTATCTTAAAAAAATCTTAATAAAATCTTAAAAACATCTTAAAATAATCTTAAACAATAATTATATGATTATTTTATAATAATTTATAATTATTAAACTATAATAATATTATTATTATTAAATATTAAATCTTAAAATAACCTTTTATTTATAAAAAAATATTATTAATAACTTTAATATTATCTTAAACTATCTTAAATTCATTAAAAAAAAAGTGCTAGTTTCTGTAAAGTATATAAATAAAATTGCTTTCTTAATATTTTTTATTAATACAGTATACTAAAATAGGTTTAGACTATCGTTTTTTGTATTTTTGTAATTTTTTGATTTTTGGCTTATTCATATAAACAAATTTACAAATTTTGATTGGCTTATCTACATATAAAAAGTCATATGGGTACAAGGCTTTAGCAAACTCCTTTTATAGTAATCAAAAATGTTCTAGAAATTTCTAGCATACAAAAATAAAAGACTTGTTTTATTTTTTGTTTCGCTAAGCCAACTAAATTTAATCTATTAATAAGATTGATTTTTTAGTATTTTTATTATAATAAAGCTTTTTTTTTACTATCTTGACATTATTAATATTGAATTTAACTGATTTTAATACCTGGTTAAAGTTATAAATTTTAACCATCCTTTATTTTTATAGAAGTTTTTTATATAAATAATTATTCTTTAAAGATTAGAGTTAGGGTATAGGTCTATTTAAGTTGGAGGATGGATTATTTATATGCAAAATTAGATACCAAAAACTTTTATTTAATAGCCCAAAGCTAGTTTTTGTAATAAAATTTTGTGATATTGATTATTTTTTGATTTTTTTTTAAATTTTCTTAAAATTTTATTTATTTTGTTACCAAGATCCTGCGACCTAATTGGTAAATTATAGGGTGGTTACATCACCAGGGGGACAAATTAGCAACACTCATTAATATTTACTAGCTATTTTTCTTTTAACTTGTATATAAAAAAAATTGGGTTAGGGGGCATTTATAAATAACGTTATGTACCCCCTTATAGTAGCACTTGACCCCCGCCCTACTATATAAAAAAAATTTTCAAAATCCGTACATTTATATATAAAATATTACAAAAACTTGAATATATTGTGACACAGTGATCTGATTTAGGTGATTTAGGTACTATTCGATTCGTGTTAGTAAGACGAATCCAATGATACCAAAATCATTTCATTTGAATAACTGGATCAATAGTTATTCACAAAAAACTATTGATTTTATAGTCATTTTATAAGAAAACATAATAACCAATAATATTTAGCCAATAAATTTTGATCCAGTGATCCAAATAAAATGAAATTGGTACCATTCGACTCCTCTCACCGAGACGAATCGAATGGTACCAAAATCATTAAATTTGGACCACTGGATCAGTTTTTAGACGATTTTTCTAAAATAATTGTGTTATATTTTTTTGACCACCCTCTACTTAAGAGGAAAATCATTATATTTTGTTAGACCCCCTCCCCCCCTCTTGTATAACGTTATTTCTGGATGCCCCCTTATTAACAATTATATTAAAAATTCTCTTTGTTGCCCGGAGCGTAGCGATGGACCCTTAATTTCTATACAAAGTGATACAAAAATTACCTTCCTAATGTGCTTCAATTGTAAAAATCTTGACAAATTTTACTTTTTTGATATACTTGCATATATATGATATAAATTTTATCAGAAATTGAATTGGAAATTTTTTGTCTGTCCACACGCATGTTTATATTTGTGCTTTAATGTTACCAACATATGCATATTAACGCGTTTGTGTAATATGATGAATATCATATAATAAGCTCCGGACATATAATGCTACGTATTAGCCTAGTATATATCAACTTTTATTATAATCTTACTAGATATCACTATCAATATAAATATAAAAGCAATCCAAATAGCTTAGTATTGGCAATTTATATCAGCCAAATAATTTAATTGGCTATTGGCTAATAATTGCCCTAATAATTGCCTATTTAGCCAAAAAATGACCAAGATTTTGTGATTAAAGTTGATTAGCAATTGGTAGCAGACAAATAAAAATATTGGCCTAATAACCAATTTGGCTATGGCCAATCAGCCAAATCAGCCAAAGATTAGACACATTTAGAAAGATGTACAGACATATTTATTGTATAAAAAATTCAAGATTTTTAGCTAGTTATATATATAAAAGATAAATCATTACAATAATGACCTATTGTATATTATGTTTTTACCGTACTTATATATGTACAAAGGCGTACTATTGCTAGTTATTTTTTTATTTTTGGCTAAATGCTAAAAATATGCATAATAATAATAAATATCCAAATTAAGTATTTAGCTAATTGATAAAGAAAGAAATTATAGGGTTCAATACTTAAAGAACACTTGCCTATATACAAAATAAAAAAAATTCAAACTTCAAAAAGGGACAGCAGAAAAAAAGTACTAAATAATATGAAAAAAACTACCAAGAAGCTAAAACTAAAAATACTACTACACATCACTCTGGTTATATTGATACTCTTTCAACAATGGAAATTGTCAATATATTCAAATATCAGTTTAATAATCATCTCTATTTATACTGACATTATATTAATATTGCATAGATATATTAGTTTAGGCAGAGATAAATTTTTTAGTTTTTTTTTTTTTTAAAAGCGAGGTCCATTCCCTCTTCCATTTTATTAATAATTTATAAATTCACAATACATGTTTTTACAATTACTATATTAAGGAAAAAGAGACTAGAGCTAATTTACTCCCAACCTGAGCTTTGCCAAGACAGGTTATGGACCTACTCAGTCGAAGTCTTCAATTGTATCAACCTTCTCGTTGTTATCTATGAAAAGTTTTTTCCATTTCGCGTACTTTCTCAGAGCGTTTTCACTCGTTTCTTTTCTGTGTATTGGTTCCGTTAGTATATTGTTTTTTATAACGTTCCTGTCTTTTCCTTCTTCAGAGTTGTTAATTGCTTCTCTGCTGGGTATCCATATTTTTTCGTAGAAGATAAATTTTTTAGTTTTTATCAAGCTTATGCTAAAAATAATAAACTTAGCAAAATAAATTTATTTTAGCACAAAACGAATTTGTTTTATGTTTAGTATAAAATAAATTCATTTTATATTTGCATAAAATAATGAAATAAATTTATTTTATGCTTATTGTTTTATGCTAAGCTTAGTACAGTATAACCCCGCAATAGTCACATTCGCATTAGTCACAATCTCACTATAGTCACTTTAATTTTCCTATTTAATTATATATACTATATATAAATTTTGGCTCGTATTAGTTACAATCTTGCAATAGGCACATAGAAAGTCCGATTTTGGCACGTGGCTATTGTGGGGTTTGACTGTATAAAGCAAATTTAAAAAATTAATTTGATAGGTACACCTATAACGACAGTAGGTTTATAAAAATTGCCACTATATGGCCACTCCAATTTAATTCTTTGTTTAACATTACAAGTTCAAAATTTTTTAGAGGGGGAGGGGGAACTTAAACAACAAATGATTAGATCCAGTTTGGGTCCGGCCAGGATCGGAATAGGTCCAGTTTAGGTCCGGTCCAGGATCAGACAGACCCAGCCTCTAAATTTTATACAGACTGGTCTGAGTCTGAATATACTTATATTTATTTTTTGGTGCTGACAAATTTACTTAGTTAGAATTAATTAGTAAAATTTTATGAATCATAGGATTTTATATAATTTTATTAATAAAATTTTATAAAATCTTATAATATACAAATTTTATTAATTAATTCTAACTTTATGCACTAAGTAAACATATTTAGCATCTAAAAATGCATTAAATTGGCAGAGTTATTTTTATTTTACTTAAAATTTGGAGAATAGATACATAGTTTTGGATTTTTGATCAAAAAGTCAAATTTAAGCATCTTTTCTTCAAATTTCAAGCAAAATAAAAACAATTCTGCTGATTTAATGTATTTTTAGGCTCTAAACAAGTTTACCTAGTGAAATAAATTAGAATTAATTAGTAAAATTTTATGAATCATGAGATTTTATAGAATTTTATTAATAAAATTTTATAAAATCTTATTATACACAAATTTTTATTAATTAATTCTAACTTTATGCACTAAATAAACATATACAGCTAGAGTGTGGTGACTTAGAGAAGTTGGTAAGTTGTCACCCCCAAGTGGCAGGTCTAGGGTTCAAATCCTACTGATGACGCTTTAAAAAAATAGACCTGTGTTCCGGTAACTAACCCCTGTCGATCGTTTGGGTACATTACCTGTATTCCTTGGTTACCATTTCGAATGAAAGCTTTCAGGCAAAGTTGTGCCTTATGAATAGACAAATCCAAGGAACTGGGGAAACAGAAACCCATTTGGCAAGACCCGAGTAAGAAGATAGCAAAGATCTTTAATAGTGCTACCAAAACCAGAATATTGGACCAGAGCCGAAGTACCGGATGTTGTCCTTGAGGACAAGGTCTACCAACCTGGCCACCAAAGTCGCACCGGAGGAAAAGGACCCATGTTGAGGAATTGAGGACCAGGGTGAGAAAAACCATGATGGCACCTAATGCCAGGTAGATCAACCCTTCCAGGCCAACTGGATTGGAAGTCTGGAAAAATCGGTGAAGGACCAGTAGGAAAGTAATGTGAGTACCGGGGTTGGGGTGAACCTTACAAGGGCAAAAGTAGGTATTGGTAAGAGGACAGGGTAACCCTGTCTCATGAGTATTGGCCTCGGTCATAGCGATAAGTACCGAAGTGTAGGTGAATACCTGATATAGGACAGGTACCACTCTACCAAGTCTCCTGTCGAGGATAACAGGACCGGGAATACCTGGCTGGGTCCTAAGGCAACAGATAAGTATCCAGAACTTGCTGACTGACTTATGTAACAGGCATGTTGTGGTGATACAAGATGGGTTGGCAGGCGGAACATGGATCAGAAGGTTTAAATAGGCAATTCCCATAGTTGGGTTGCAGATATGGAAGCTAGTGTGGAACCCTTGAGTGGACCACTTAAATTAGACACCAAAAGTGTACATGTGGCTAGATGTATCCTAGTCTAGATGGATCAGAGGATTTAAATAGGCAATTCCCGTAGTTGGGTTGCAGGTATAGCAGCTAGTGTGAAACCCTTGGCCGGACCACTTAAATTAGACACCAAAATTGTACGTGTGGCTAAATGTATCCTCATCTATATAACAAATACCTGTATTTCCCCTAAAGGATACCGACGACCCTAATATCTTGAATAAAATTCCTAAAGTCCCAAGACGGGCACTTTAAAAAAAAAAAAAAAAAGTAAACATATACAGCACTTAAAAATACATTAAATCGGCAGAGTTATTTTTATTTTACTTGAAATTTGGAGAATAGATGCATAATTTTGGATTTTTGATCAAAAAAGTCAAATTTAAGCATGTTTTCTCCAAATTTCAAGTAAAATAAAAACAAGACTGCTGATTTGATGTATTTTTAGGCTCTGAACAAGTTTATCTAGTGCTATAAGTTAGAATTAATTAGTAAAATATTGTGAATTATAAGATTTTATAGAATTTTATTAATAAAATTCTATATAATCTTATTATTCATAAAATTTTACTAATTAATTCTAACTTATTTCACTAGGTAAACTTGTTCAGAGCCTAAAAATANCAAGTAAAATAAAAACAAGACTGCTGATTTGATGTATTTTTAGGCTCTGAACAAGTTTATCTAGTGCTATAAGTTAGAATTAATTAGTAAAATATTGTGAATTATAAGATTTTATAGAATTTTATTAATAAAATTCTATATAATCTTATTATTCATAAAATTTTACTAATTAATTCTAATTTATTTCACTAGGTAAACTTGTTTAGAGCCTAAAAATACATCAAATCGGCAGTATTGTTTTTATTTTACTTGAAATTTGAAAAAAAGATGCTTAAATTTGATTTTTTTTGATCAAAAATCCAAAATTATGCATCTATTCTCCAAATTTCAAGTAAAATAAAAATAACCCTGCCGATTTGATGTATTTTTAGGTACTATACATGTTTACTTATTGTATAAAGTTAGAATTAATTATTAAAAATTTGTGTATTATAAGATTTTATTAATAAAATTCTATAAAATCTTATAATTCACAAAGTTTTACTAATTAATTCTAACTATATGCACTAATTAAACTTATTTAGAACCTAAAAATATATTAAAGCAGCAGAATTGTTTTTATTTTACTTGAAATTTGGAGAAAAGATGCTTAAATTTGACTTTTTTGATCAAAAATCCAAAACTATGCATCTATTCTCCAAATTTTAAGCACAATAAAAATAACTCTGCTAATTTGATGCATTTTAGGTGCTGAATATGTTTACTTAGTGCATAAAATTAGAATTAATTAATAAAAATTTGTGTATTATAAAAAAAACTCTTTCCTGTACATCTGTAAATCCTAAGTAAACAAAAACAGTATAGTAAAAAAAGAGGAAAATCAGAACTAAAACGTATTAAATATATAATAGATATTACACGGGCTGTTGTGAATATCATAAGTTAGCACGGCGAAGCCGTGGTAACACATGATGTTCACGGCGCATGTGTAATATCTGATATATTTCACGGTTTCTATGCCCGTAACGTTTCTGATTAAAATTTTTAATGATGATGTCATACCGTATAAAAATTTTTGATATCTTCACGGTATTACATTATCATAAAAATATCATCAGAAATGTTCACGGGAGAACATTAGGGACCGTGGAATATATAATTTTATTAACTAAATAATTAATTAATTAACAACAACCAAGAAGAACTTTAAGCCAGTGAACAAACTGAGTAAGAAGAGGAAGAGAACGACTATAACTAAAGGGTCTTTAACAACAACAAACGAAAAAGAGGGCCTTTGGCCCTTCCAAATTTTCGAACTCGATATGGATCCAGTTGAGGAGTTTGAGGCAGTTCAGAAAAGCTGTAATGAAAGACTAAATAAACAAGGTGAAGGAAACGTTGTAAAGAAAGTAAAGAGTTTTCATGAAGGAATAGAAGATGATAGTATGGAAAACGAACAAATAGACTTGAACATGCGAATTGATGAAATGACATCATCGTCACAACAAATGACATCAGTAACTCAGCTGACAACAACAAACAACCAAATCCGGGATATAACGTCATCGGGATTTTAGTTGATCACAACAAACGTTCAAATCAAGAGTAATATATCATCAATAATTAATGTATCAGAACTTTCGACAGAAAAACAACAAACCTTGTCACGTGATGAGGTTAGTAGCGATAACGAAGAAATAGTTAACAATATGGATATAGAAGAGGAAATACAACAAAAAGGAATCATTATAGAAATGGTAAATAAAATTCAGCAAGAAAAGAAATAACAACATCACGAAATATTTTAAATAGATATATATTGATTTATAATGCATAATCGATTTATATCAATTAAAATTAAACGTTATATATCGATTAACTTGTTATAAATCGATACATTTCAAAAATCAATTAATAACAAAAAATAGGGTAATTATCGGGAAATTAAAACCATTAATAATCTGCAGTGATCATCAAATAAGTGCAGAATTGAATTTTGTTTAAAGTAAACAAAGCGCGTTTTTTTTATTCTGTAACGATTTTTTTTATTTAATGAATTTTTTTTTTATTTAACGATTTTTTATTTTAATTTTATTTTATTACTTCGTATTTTTATTTAATTTTTTAATTTACTTTTATTATTTTTATTATTTTTTTATTTTTTGTTTTTTATTTTTTTTATTTTTTTTTATAACTTTTACCGTTTTTTTGTTTTTTTTTTAT
>QKWP01000793.1:41090-81405 GCA_003550325.1 Gigaspora rosea
TATTTAATTTATTTTTAATTTATTTTTATTTAAATTATTTCGTCCCCTGGATCTAATCTGTAAGATTGTTTTTTTTTACCGGTAAATTATCTTTTTTTTATTTCTATATTTATTTTTTTTATTTTTTTATAAATTATTAATATTATAATTTATTTTTTTTTATTATTATAATTATTTATTTAATTGTTTTTTTAATGTTTTTTACATTTTTTTATTATTATAAAATAGCGTTACAATACCAGTTACACAAGACTGCAAGATAAGTATAAATCTTTTTTTACATATTTGATTTTTTTTTTACGTATTTACTTTTGATATAACTTACTAATTATTGTATCTCTATTTTTCAATATTTTTTCGCTTTCTTCGTCGTTCATATTGGTGTTTTTTCGTAGTGGGTGTTACTTATACTTTTTCTTCGTCGTTGGTGTCATCGTGTCCAATTTGGAGTCTCTTACATCGTCAGTGTCGTCCATTTCGGCGTTCTTTCATTAGTGCGTTACTTGGAACTTTTTCGTCAGTGGAGTTGTCGATTTTTCGGTGTTCTTTCGTTGCTGGCGTGTTATTGTCGTTGGTTTGGAAACACATTCGTCGCTAGCGCATTACTCGGGCATTCGTGTTTCTCAATTGTACAGCGAAGTATCAGTTTCTATTTTTTTTTTGTTTGCTTTAGCTTTGTATTCGTGCAGTACTAATTCTTTTCAGGTCCAGAATAGGTAACCGTTGTGTCTTGCTTTTTTGGTGCATTACTGGATACGTTCGTCGTTGGTGCCGAGTTTGTAATGCTATGTTTGGTGCTTTTTTCGTCGTTTCGTTCGTACGATGTTGGGATTTAGTGGATAGGAAAATAGGAGGGTTAGATTATATTAGATGTTTAGATAAAAGGACGATATCTCTATGGCGTTTTATAATGTCTTTCTACAGTGTTTATGTGGTGTTTGTGTAGTGTTTTTATGGTATTTGTGTGGTGTTTCTAAGGCGTTTTTGTGGTATCTCTTGTAATATATTTTGTAGTTTTTTTTTTATTTTTTATTATTTTTTTGAAATTTATTATTGATCGATATTATATATTTGTAATAAATAATATTGATTAAAAATATATATTTAATTAAAATATAATGTATAATAATAATAATAAATAAAATAAATAAAAAAATATAAAATTTTATATTAAATTGCGAAACCTTGTGAAAATATGCGAAAACATGCGAAAATCTATAAAATGGTTAAAAATAAGTATACAGTATAATAGTATTGTTATTCGTGATTTTTAATCTGATATCTATCGATTATTACCGATTATTATCGATTACTATCTTAATCGATAGTCCTCGTCAGGGGGGATTTAAATCGATTACTATCCAATAATGATAAAAATCGATAGTAATCCCCGTACAAATTTTGGTGATGAACCACTTTTATACAGTGCGGTTGTAACAGAAAGAAAGAACTTGAACAAGCAACAACTAGAAGAAAGACGAAATAAAAATAGGGCTTTAAAAAACAAAGTTTGGAGGGCGAAGAGTAAAGAGATTAAAGATTTGTTTAATGTCAATGAATGGAATATTGATAAGATAATCGAAGTGTTCAAGTCACAAGAGTCAATCTTGAGTTTTTGTGAAACACAAGTTAGAAACCAAAGCAACAGTATAGAAATACCACCAGCTATTGGGACCAAGCTAAAATACCAGGATAAGGCTTTCTTTAGATATTTTACAAATAGACACAAGAAATGTCTTACACATCAAAACGAATTCATACATCTACTAGGGAGAGCTACAGACAAATACAAACAAGCCTATGGGGCATACGCATTAACAAGAAAAATAAAGATCAGATCTATGATAAATTGAGAAAGAAATTGGAAATTGATTTTCTAACTAATACTGATTTTATCGTTTTGGATAGTTTTGAGATAACGCAATTAATATTTTTCATGCCAGGTTTTGCAAGATTACAAAACGATCTGAAATTCGAAGAGTTGAGAAAGAGAATAAATGAGTTAAAGAGTGACTTATTGATCCAACTACCTGAACATTATTATATGATTCCGAAAGAGATTAGAGAAGCTTTAGAATACACTTTACCAATTAGGGGCAGAAGATTCACGGGTGAAGTTGTAAGTGGTCTGAGAGATATATATAAATTTGATCGATTACTGGAGATCTATATAGAAGATTCAAGAATACCGATCCAAAGCATCCAGGCAAACTTAGAGAGGAATTTAAAAATTTTTTTCCTGTAACGGATAGAGCTGATCTAAAAAAGGTTAAGGATTGGAAAGAGGAATTAAGAAAGTTTTATATTTTCTCTCAATTACCAGAATCATTTTTTGATTTACCACCAAAGAAATTGGAGTTGCCTTTGACTTATCAGAAGTTGACACTGAGCCTGAGAAGAATGTTTCCTTTTTGTTCTAAAGATAGTGAAGATTTTAAAGAACATGTGAACAAACTGAGAAAAGTTTATGCATTCAAATATCTCCCAAATAATTACGTGATTAATAAAAAGAGGCTACCTGAGAATCCAAGGGATTTGAAAATTAACGTTAAGGAGGGTTTCTCGATAAAAAGCAGAACCGAGGCCTTGAATTTTATGAAATCAATCTCGAGTTATTATAGAATACCAAATCCAATGCCAGCAAAATATATTGAAGTCAACTATACACAGCTAAAAGATCTGCCTGAAGAGTAGGAGGAAGTAAAGAAGGTGAATTTAACAATCCCGATTACAAGTACGAAAGAGTTAAGAATAGCAGTTCAGGCTTTAAGAGAACACTATTTCTTTCATAAAATATCTGAAGATTGGATCTTTATTCAAGATAGAGATAATAAAAATAAAGCGGATTTGGAGATAAACGGCTTCCCAAGCGATCTTGAGAAGCTAAATAAAGATTTAAAACAAAAGAAACCAGAGCCTAATGGTCTTTTTCAATAACCTCACAAGATAAAGTACCTGAAGCACTGAATTATCTGAGGGAAAAATATCTACTAGGTACTATACCTGAGTGGATCTTTGAAACAAAGAAACTACCTGAACCAAAGTGGGATATATTCAATAAGCAACAAATCACAAACGAAGTAGTGGAAGATGTTGAAATGAACAATATTATTAATTATGATGAACAATAATAATGATAATACATTAGAAAATGAGACACAAGTAAAGAAAAAAGAAAAAACAATTAACAATGAAGAAACGAAAAAAGTTAAAAAAACAAAGTTAAAAGTGAAAGAAAGAATAGAAGTTTTGTCAATCTCAACATTAAATGTGCAAGGCTTGAATGTGCCATTAAAAAGACAATTAATTTTTGAGTATTTGAACAAGGAGGATATAGATATTGTGAGTGTAACAGAGACCAAATTAGCACAAAAGGAAGACTTGAGAAGATCATTACTCAATTAGTACTATTACGTATACACGGCGGCGACCCCAGAAGATTTAGGCTTAAAAAGGGAATTGGCAATAGGAACTGCATTACTCATTAAACCTTATCTCAGACACTACATATACAATATCAAGAGCTATTTGGGAACAGCGATTATGATAGATTTCTTTCTGCCTGGAAACTTGAGAACAAGAATAATATCGCTATACTTACTATCAGACAAAACGGAAATATCTCTTAAAACACAAGATAAAATAAAGAAATAGATTTCAGACGCTAATAAGAAAAACATGAAGATAATAACAACATGGCAAGGGCAGATAGTAAAAGAAAAACACCGATTTTTAAGATTATGAGTATGAGTAGGATGTTAAGCTTATTAGAAGTAAATAAAATCCAGGATTATACATAGAAAAAAGATCAAATAGAGTCACAGATTGATGATATATAGACATCAGAGGAGATAGTTTTAGATATGTCTTACCCGATAATTGAAGAAGTGGAGCCTTCTGGAAGTGACTATAGGATGATAAAAGTACAATGGAAGCTAAAAGGAAGTTTGAAGCGATAAGAAGAAAGAAGAAATCCAGAAAAGTTTTTAAGTATAGTGAAATGGATGAAGACAAATAGGAGGATTTCAGAGTCGAAATAAAACAGAAAATTGAAACATTAGAAATAAAAAAGATAACGGACGAAGCCTCTCTAAATAAAGTGTGGCACAAATTATATATTGCCATAAAACACTCAGCTGACAAACATATTAAGTGGTTAAAGATACATAATAATTACTTCGGAGCGAGAACAAAGAAGGCATCAGAATTATATCAAGGATTAGTCAAAATAAATAAACTTATAAGAAATTTGAAAGAAATAAAATCATATTCACTATTTTTTTATGAAAAAGTAACAAAAAGGTTCAACAAGAAGATAGGTTCTCTGACAACAAAATTGGGAATAGAAAGTATCAATATCAAAGAACAAGACTTCTGGAATGAAAATTTTAAACATTTAGTAGAAAGTATGATAGAGTTGAGGAAATCCATACATGTAACGAGGCAAATAGAAAACAATAGTAAAATAAAAGAGGAAATTAGCCTAGCAGTAGAAAGAAGGCAAAACAACTTCCAAACTAATACTAAAAGAATGATAGATAGCATTTTAAAAAGAAAAAGAAATAGATTCACATTTGACAATATAGTAAAAGTGGATAAAGTGATTACTGACGAGAAAGAGATTAAAGAAGAAGTTGTAAAACATTTTAAAAATTGGACTAAACGCAATCCAATGAATGAGGAGTACTGGAAATTGTGGGAAAAGGAATACAATCCGGTTTCATCGATCGCACATGAAGATTATGAAGGATTAATCGCGACAATAAAGTTGGAAGAACTAGAGAACCTAATAAGTGAAGCACCAAACGGAAAAGCTACAGGAGAATCAGGAATATCGAATGGGATGATTAAGAAATTGCCATAAGAAGCTAAAAAGATCTTTCTGGAAATATGTAATTTTTGTTTGACTAAAGAAACAGTTCCGAAGGCGTGGAGGCAAGGAGTGGTATATCCTATCCCAAAGAAAAAAGAATTTGAGAGTGACTTAACACAAACCAGACCAATCACGTTGATAGAACACTCAAGAAAAATCTTTATGAAAATACTAACAAAAAGATTGAACAAGATTTTAGGACAGAAGAATGTACTTAACATAAGGAATAACTCAGCTTTACCAAATACATCAACTACAGGGCCAATTCAATGGTTAACGAACATACAAGAATATGCATGGTTGAAAGAGAAAGACTACTGGCTTGTCTCACAGGATATGTCGAAAGCGTACGACTCAGTACACTTACCACTTTTATGGAAGGCTTTATGAAGAATAAATATACCAGAAAAATTCATAAACTTGACAAAGAATTTAATGGAAAAAAGAAAAAACAAGGTTCTAACAAATCTAGGACAAACCAAAGCATACGAAGTGGAAGATAGTTTAGATCAAGGAGGGACAATGTTTTCGATATTTTGGAGAATATATTACGATCCGCTAATAACGAAAATAAATAGGGATTTTGAAGGATTCTCGATGTCCGTGAAAACACCTACAGAAAGTGAATACAAAACCAACTTATCCGTAATGGCATATATAAATGATTCACTGTGGATAGCCGAATCGAAAATTCAACTAGAAGAGATTTTAAAGACTGCATCAAATTTTTATAAAATGACGGGAATAAAAGTTAATGCGAACAAATCGATTTTCCTAACAAACGCAAAAGGAGATACTTCAATGTTTTTTGAAAACCAAATCTTAGAAAGAAGACAACAAGACGAACCTTTCAGGTACCTAGGATACTGGTTCAAAGAAAAGAAGAATCAAGACAAAATTAACAAGAAAATAAAGGAAGAAGCAGAAGAAGCTATAGACAGGCTTAATAAAAGCAGAATTACAGAAAAACAATATATATACATAGTTAATAGTGTGATATTGACGAGAATAGTATATAGGTGTCAAAATACATATATTAAAGGATCTATGTGCGAGATTATAGATAAGAAAATCATAAAAGGGGTAAAGCAAAAAACAAGAATTGTAAGAACAGCACCTAATACATTATTGTGGTACTATGGTGCGGGAAGCTTTAAATCTCTATAAAAAATAGCTTTACAAGAAATGCTACTCCTTTTTTAAAAATTTATAAAATAAAAAACTAATCCACAAGATTTGTTCTTCTTGTTCTATAGAATAAAACTTGTGGTTTAGATTTAATTTAAAGCCAAACTGATGGAGCAGTAGCCTTTTAAAGATGACAATTTTTATCAATTTTATTAATAAATCAGAAAAAAGTGAGCACATATGTTTTTAATTTCAGCCAATTAGAATATGCCATTTTGGTTACGTGATCAGATTTTCACAATGTATCGAACTTAGGGATTGGAACCGTTTAACCGTTTAAAAATTGCTCTATAGTTCCGGGCAGAATTATGTTGGTCGTAGGCCGGAATTATGTTAATGCCGGCCAAATTAAACGGTTAAACGGTTGATTAAATGATTAAGAAAAATTTTAGGCAGTTCCAATCTCTAATTGAACTTCACAATAGAGTTTCGAGCCGGTTTTATTATTAATCGGATTTAACATATGAAAAATAAAACCGGTCCAAACTCTACTTCACAAATGAGCAAGATTTACGGCTTTTTCTTTTGCAATATCCGATTTCATTTACAATAATTTAAATTTCATCTTTTAATAAATAATAAATAAATTAAATATTTAATTCAATGCGTTATCTACAAGCAGTATCTTGTAATTATCCTTAGTAGAAATAATCTCGAACAGCTTTTTGTTTAAAGTAGTAATAGTCTTGGTTTTCATGCTATCAATTAATTGGTTAATAAGAGCAGCTTGGTAAGCCGGAGATTGAAGGTCTTGTTTTTTTTTTTTTTTTTTATTATAGATAGTGTAAAATACATCATCTATAATCAGACCAAGTTTGCAAGAAAATACAGGAGGGAGAGTTTTAAAGTCTTTTTCATTAAATCAAATGTCTTTTGTTGTCAAACCGATTTCCTAAAAAAGCCACCTACTTTTAGCTGTCTTCAACAATATAAAATAAAACCTAATTATTACTTGAATTATTTTGATTTCTTTATTTATTTATTGAGACAATTGTTGTCAAGCTTTCTAGCGATTTCTAACAAAAAATCGATGTCAGCCACGCTTTTACTAAATAGATCTTGTGTAATTTGTCCTGTAATTAATTTAAAATTCGACATGAATGCGAAAAAAAAGTATTGATTTTCAAATTCATACCTTTTTAAAGTCGTAATGCCTCGCCCAAATGCCAAATCCAGTATAGCATCTAACAAGGCACGTAATAGCGATAGTACTTTTGCTAAAGTTATAAATAACATAAAAGAAGATACTTCAGAAGACTGGAAGTTATTTGAGATAACACATAATACCCTTCAAGATTATGTATTAAAAGCTATAGAATGGCATGAAAAAGCCGATAAAAAATTGAAACCCACGTTTTACACCAGTAACTATAAGCTATTATATGGCACATATGAAAAACTAATTCGACGTACTTCAGCATTGATTTTTGATATAAAACCGCTGGGTACCCAGCGGTTTTATATCAAAAATCAATGTCGAAATGTGCTGAAATATGCTGAGATAGCTTCGACATGTATATTTTTATTAATAAATTATAATATAATTTTAGGAAACTCAAGAACAAACCTTTGGAAAAAAAGAAAAGCGCAGGAGCAACTTCAACACGAAGCTAAGCGGATGCAAACTCTTGACGAAATGTGGAATTTAGAGACATGAGATAAAGGGAAAGCACCAGCCCAATCATACTGTGAAGATATTTTAGCCCAATCATATCGTGAAGATATTTAGCTCAATCTAAACGGCAAATGCAACGAATAGAGAACCGTTATAATGAATTGAAAAATCAGCTTCATAATCTTCAAAATAAAAAAAAAAGAATTAGCTAAATCACAACCTTATGAAGTACAAAGGTTAATATCAGTTTTTCATTATTTTAGGTTACTGTTAAATGGCGAAAAAAAGATACGGGCTTCGGAACAAATCGCGGATAATCTATGGAAGGATATTCGAAATACGGAATATATGTCTCGTTGTATTAAAGGATGGGCGAAAGACTTTCTAGAACAAGGCACCTTGCCTAGTCATCAGCAAGGAAAACATGCAAAAAGAGCATCGCTGCTAGATGATAAGGATATCAAACTAGCAGCTTGTACCTAGTTACGTTCTATTTCACCAAAAGATCGTTTTCCTTTAGCATTAAAAAAAGAATTGGAAACAAATATCTTTCCTAAATTGCTTGGGTTCTGATTACTATTTTGGAAAAAACCACACAAAAATTTATGCACCTATGGGGTTTTCATAAAAAAACTATAGGGCAGCAGGTGCATAATTTGATTTTTTTTTATTTTTTCGTTTTATTTATTTTTTTTTTGCTCAGCTTTTTTAGGTCTATTTCGACGGTCACGAACAAGAAGACGTGAAAGAATATCAGAAAAAATGGTCAATAAGAATGATGAACTACCAAAAAAAAATAGAACAATATGAAGGTGATGATATGGAAAACGTCATACCTCCAGAACGGCTTGAGATTTGGGATACGCGCCATGTTTTAGTTACCCATGATGAAGTTTACTTTTATGCTAATGACGATAATTCATCCTTTTGGGTCGAAGACGAAGAATCTATTATTAAAAAAAAAGGCCAAAGGTTAGCAATTATAGTTAGTGACTTTTTGTGCGCATGCCATGGCCCTTTGCGCCTTACCGAGGCAGATGCTACACGACTTGGGTTGGATCGGGAGGCTCAAGTTATTATAAAACCAGAACAACGAGCCGATGGTTATTGGAAAAACAAAAATATGGTTAAACAACTTCGCGAAAAAGCAATTCCAATTTTTAATGCACTTCACCCTGGGTGCATAGGTATAGTTCAAATCACCCATTCTTTTCCTTTTTTTTTTTATTTATCTTTTTTTTTTTTTTAAAGGTGTATTTTGCTTTGATCAAAGCACCAACCATAACACGTACACGCTTGATACGCTTGTGTGTTTTAGAATGACTTTATATTCGAAAGTTGAAAAAAAATTTAAATTTAAAGACGGTTGGTTCATTCGTAATTATAAAAAAACTGTATAGGCTATGTTTTTCTTGGATGAAAAAGATAGCACTGTAAAGTTTAAAGGAATCAAAAAGGTATATACTGTAAAGACATTTTTTTTTAATAAATAATAAATATTATTACCTTTCTTTTTCCTTAGATTCTGGAGGAACGAAATATGTAAACGGGTCAAAGATTGGATAGCCAAAGAAAAGAGGACAACGAAAAGGATAAAGAAACAAACAATTTTGCATTATAGATGTTTATAATTAATAGGTTTTTTTTTAGTTCCAAATTGATGCGCAAAACATATACTTGCGATGGAACCTGATTTTTTGGAACAAAAAACTTCAATTGCAGAGACTGTTGAAGCTGCTGGGCATATTTTTGAATTATACCCAAAATTTCACTATGAATGCAACTTCATTGAATGCTTTTGAGGTGCAGCCCAACGAATCACCTGTCAACAATGTGATTATTCTTATACTCAGCTACAACGCTATGTACCAGAAATACTTAACAATATACCATTACCTATGATTAGATGATTTAGCCGAAAAGCTTGGCGATATATTGAAGCATATGCGGCAGGTTTAGGAGGAGAAGATGCAGAGAGAGCTGTAAAACAGTTTAAATCGCATAGGTGACTTCGGGCGGACGATTAAGTAAGAACTAAACATAATTTGATTTTAAGTCAATAGTGTTTTTAATAAATAATGTTTTTTGAAAACCTTTGAAAGTTTTTGGACCCACCTTACCTCCCTGTGGCTTTAGCAATATATTCATCTAAGGAAGTTTTGCCAGTTCCCAGAGGACAAGACAAGTTCAAAATGCTTCCGACTATAATGTTCTGAGTGTCGTTTAAAAAAAAAATCCTATAATAGTTTTTGCATATGCGGTGTATGCATTAAGAGAAAGTCGAACTAAATTTGCCGCAGAATGTATGCGCTATGATAAAAAGAAAGTGCGAATATAAAAAAAAAAAAATGAGCCTAAATTCTCTAAAATTTGCATTCTAATTGGACGTAAAATAAAAAAAAAACCCTCCATAAAAATGTTTTTGCCGCAGAGTATATGCCGTATAAAAACGTTTTTGCCGCAGAGTGTATGCGATGTGTATGTAAAAATGTTTTTTGCCGCAGAGTGTATGCGGTGTATGTTTTTTGCTGCAGAGTGTATGCGATGTGCGTATTAAAAAACGCTTTTTGCTGCAGAGTATATGCAGTGTGCTACAAAATTTGTTGCAAAACGAAACATATGTGCCAAAAAAAATTTTAAAAAAAATTTGTAAGTTGCAGATGACGAATAAAAAAAAAAAACTTGGTGTCTGAAACTTGCATTCTGATTGGATGCGTATATATATCACATAATCCGCATGATTGATGTCAAAAGTGAACGAAATCACGTGATTGGAGATTTAAAGCTTCCCGCACTATAGATTACAACGAGAAGATAGATACAATTGAAGACTTCAACTGAGTAGGTCTATAACCTGTCTTGGCAAAGCTCAGGTTGGGAGTAAAGTAGCTCTAGTCTCTTTTTTCTTAATATAGTAATTGTAAAAACATGTATTATGAATATAAATTATTAATAAATTGAAAGAGGGAATGGATCTCGCTTTTAAAAAAAAAAAAAAAATTTGTGTATTATAAGATTTTATAACATTGTTACAGTACCGGAAGCCTTCTTTTATTCCGATAGAGTAACAATTACACAGCTCCTGAGATCTCTTACTTTGGGCATGAAGCGGTGTGCAAAAGGGAAGCATAGTTTCTTTTATGTCTGTAAAAAACTATACACTTCTCTAAGGCAGTTCGGTATAAAACAACAAGAGATAATAAACAGTTTATTAATTTAACAAGAGGGCTATTCCAAGGTATCTGTTCTTTAGAAATCCCAAGAGTTTATTAATAATGATAGGGAAGGGTAATTAATATAAAGGTAAAGATAAAATACAAATGTCTGGATCTATCTAAAACTAAGGGAAATAAGGTAGGTTTATATATCTATTGAGCTAAGCGTCGCTAAGCATTGTTAAGCGTCACTAAGCGTCATTAAGCATCACTAAGTATTGTTAAGCGTCGCTAAGCGTTGTTAAGCGTCGCTAAGCGTTGTTAAGCATCGCTAAGCATCATTGAGTATCATTGCACATCAATTTCGCATCTCACTATTACTAAATACAGTTATTACAAAATTTTCTTATTTAGTTCTAATTTTTTAACTAATTTCTACCAAAATTAAAACCTATTCTATAACATTTCTCTCCCCTTTAAGTACGAACTCTGTGAGTTCTAATTTGGGGAAGGACTTGAGAAAGTTCGGTATCGGTTAACCTCGTAATCATTGTATAAGTAATATAGGTTGTTCGAGAGATGTTTTCTATAGGTCGGTTGGAGAAAAGCAATTTCATCTATTTGGTACACTTCCATGTGTCTCGAGCTCTTCTTTCTTCTTGAGTCTTCTCAATTATAGATTGAATATCTTCATGAGCATTAGGATGCTTGTCTATAAGATCGCCAAGATAATAATAGGCTTCAAGTAGTTTATTTTGGTCTTGTCTGTTTCTAGTGCGAGTTTTGATTCGTTTGAGAATTTTCTGCAATTTCTCTTGATACGTTGTTCCAGTGTATGGAGGAATAAATGTCTGAGTTAGGGGTCCACAAGGTTGGATAATGTCCTGCACAATCTTGGTTAATTTTTTAGGTAAGGGGAGTAACAAAAATTAGGTGATTTTTTAGGGGGGGAGGGTGGTAAAAAAAGTTGAAATTATATATAAGAACCTGACTATTTATATATTGAGGAAGAGGGAGGGGGGGTAGGCCTCTGATAAAAAATAATCAGGTGATTAATGACACTGCCCTAATGGAGCAGGAGTGACTTCTTCTTGATTAGTAATTGGAACCGATAATGTTTCTTCTTGTATGTCATTTGGGTTTATTTCTTCTGTGTCATTTACTTCTGGTAAATTAATTTCTAATTGTTCTGTATCTTCTAGAGCATTCAGAAAATTATTTGAGTCTGGCTCAAGAAAAGAAGTAATTAAATTAGTGAGGTCAATAGTCTGAGTGGCATTATCATTATCACATAACCATACATATTGTGATGTAATCCACAATGCATGATTTTGGGTGACATTATCTTGTTTCCATGTCTGAAAAAGGTATTGGAGGGCTAATAAAGTTTGAGCTTGTAATGTAGGGGTGGTCATTTTTGGGAAAATTCCAAAAGGGGTAGTTGTATAAATACATTTGAGGTTTTACGAATTAAATTGTATGTTTCATCTCCTTGTAGATCAAATTTCTTCTAGAAATTTCCAGGAGAATCAATAACAACTACTGGTTCCCATATTTGTGGCTCATGATATTTAGCAAGACGATCACTATTATAGTATTTCTGTAAAATTTTTTCTTCTATTGTCCATAATTTATAAGCACCATTGTTTAATTTTTCATGGATAAGGAAAGGTCCAAATTGTTTGTCTTCAAATTTGGCTGAGCGAGAGGCTTCTAGTTCCTTTCTTTGTATCCACACTTTATCACCAATTTCAAATGTTTCTATTCGAGTATTGGCATCAAAACGGACTTTTTGTTTTTGCTGTGACCATTCGGTATTCTGTCTAGCCTGAATCTGATAATTTGGTAATTTCTCTATTAAATCATAGGCACGTTGGAGAATACTTTTTTGTAAGTCTATTTCATCATTAATTTCTGTAGGTTCTACTGGGAAAAGTGCTTCAATTGGTAAGGTAGCATATCCCCCATATATAAGTTGAAAGCGGGTATATTCTGTGGTAGCATGTCTTTTTGTTCTATATACTAAGAGAACAGCAGGTATATAAAATCCCAATTGTCATCTCCTTTCACTTTTGCAAGTGATTCACACAATGTTCTATTAAACCTTTCTACCATACCATTTGTCTGCGGGTGGTAAGGAGAAGAGAATTTATGCTTGATAAGAAATTTCTCACAGAGAATTCTAATTGTTTCGCTAATAAAATTGCGACCTTGGTCTGATAGGATAATTTTTGGAGTTCCATATCTACAGATTATCTTCTCAAAGATAAACTGAGCAAGTGTACTAGCACTAGTATCTGGAACAGCATGAGCTTCTGGCCATCATGTTAGGTATTTGGTAGCAACAATAATATATCGATTGTTTTGTTTAGTTATAGGCAAAGGGCCTACAAGGTCAATTCCAACATGTTCGAAAGCTTTTTCTATTTGTATAGGGTGTAAAGGTTCTTTTCTATGACCTTTCCGTCTTCACTGGCATTCCTTACAAGTCTTTACATATTCTTGTATATCTCAATACATTTGATCCCAATAATAACATTCAGATATTTTATAATATATAGCGTCCGTTTCCAAATGTCCAACAATGGGTGCTTATGCATCATATATAATACTGGTTCGACTTCTGTCCATTTAATAACTCTAAGGGGTCTGTCTGGGTTAGTGATGCCACCGAAATTGATTTTTGAAAAAGGCCTATTTCGTCTTCATTAGAAAAAATTAAAATTTTTTATAAGGAAGAGCAAATAAAAATTATATAGATATGTTTCTTATAATTTCGTCTATTCAAATAAAGCATCAAATAATTTTGTCTTTCAAGTAAAATAAATCAAAAACAATTTCATCTTCAAATTTTAATTTCGGGTTTTAAAACCCGAAATGCTTTCGTCCTCATGTATAGCCTGGGTTTCTTTTATTCTTCTTATAGAGAAGGTGATGTCTAGTTTCAAAATATTTAGCCTGAGTCATAAGTCGTTTCTGTTCTTGGTCGGTAAGTCCATCTGGAAATTGGTCTGTGTCCAAATAGTGGTAAAGATTATTATATTGGTTAAGATTCATAAGGTTTAGTAGGTATAATAGTCTGGGTCGGTAACCGTGAGAGAGCATTAACATTTGAATGGATTCGGTCTGGTTTATGAATAATTTCAAAATTGTATGGTTGGAGCTTCAATATCCATCTTCCAATTTTTCCTTTGGGTTCAGCAGTACGTAACCATTTTAATGCTGAGTGGCCCATAACTAGGATGAATTTTGTATCACCTAAATATTTATGAAAATGTTCTATGCCCCATACAACTGCAGCACATTCAAGTTCGGTTGCAGTATAATTCATTTCTTCTTTTCACAGACTTTTACTAGCATAGGCAATAGGGTGTTCTTTTCCATTTCTATCTAGTTGGCTTAGTGTGGCACCAAAGCCATTGTAAGAAGCATCGGTAGCAAGCATAAATGTTTCTTTAAAATTGGGGTAAACTAATATAGGGGCAGTGATAAGTCTAGATTTTAACTCTTCAAAAGCTTTTTGTTGTTTATTTCGCTAGTGATAGGGTTCATCTTTTTGCAGAAGAGAATTCAAAGAGCAAGCAATTAATGAAAAGTTTTGAATAAATTGGCGATAGTATCCGGCAAGTTCAAGGAAAGATTGAAGGACTGTAAGGTTTTTAGGAGGTTGAATCCGTTGGACAGCTTCTACTTTTTGAGGGTCAGGGGCGATACCCTTAGCAGAGATTAGGTGCCCAAGGAAGAGTAACTGGTGCATCCAAAAGGTACACTTTTCTATATTAAGTCTGAGTCCTGCTTGTTTAATTCTATTAAATACTCTTTTTAAATGGGTTAAATATTCATCAAAGGTTTTAGAATAAACAATTGTATCATCTAAGTACACAACTACAAATTTCCATGCAATTCCTTTATATACACGGTCCATTAGTCTTTGAAAAGTTGCAGGGGCATAGCAAAGGCCAAAAAGCATTACATTGAATTCATAAATTCCATAACGCGTAGTAAAAGCAGTTTTCTCTTTGTCACGGGGGTCCATGGCAACTTGCCAATATCCACTTGCAAGGTCAAGAATGGAGAACCATGAGCATCCTGTAAGGGCATTAAGCATTTTATCAATGCGAGGTAGAGGGTAAGTATCCTTTTTGGTAACAGCATTTAATTTTCTGTAGTCTACACAGAATCGTAATTTGCTATTTTTCTTTCGTACTAGAACAAAAGGTGAGGTCCATGGGCTATCAGAGAGTTGAATAAGCTTGTGTTTCAATATTCTTTGTATTTCTTTTTGTATAAATTCTTGTTCATTAGGAGGTACAGAATAAGGGCGAGAATGAATAGAGTGTATATCCTCAGTATAGATCCGGTGAGTAACCAAATTGGTTCATTCTAGCTTAGTTATATCACTTGCAAAGAGGTCTGCAAATTCTTCTAATAATTTTCGAAAAGCTAGGCCTTGTTCTTTATTAAGTGGTCCAATATTTAAAGAGGTCTGGGTTGATAGAATATATTCTTCATGTTTAAGGGTAATAATATTTACAGGTCTGGGTATAAGAGTTTGGTCTAGATCGACAGGTAGTTTATGATCCTGCCTAGGTTTCTTTAAAAATTTTGACAAAGCATATCCAATGCATTAGCCCGTTGGTGAGCATTTTGGGCTTCTTCTTGAAAAAAGCGTAGTAAAGCGGCATTAGTAGTTTCCAAGGTTTCAATTCTTGCTTGTAATTGTTTTATCAATTGGTCTTGTTGTACTTGTTGTTGAAGCTGATAATACTGGGAGTCATCACCTAATTCCTTGATAGTCGCTTCAGTAGGTGGAGAGTAAATTTCTGGGTCTGAGAGTTTGCAATCATCACAATATCCTTGATTCGCATTCAATTCCTCTTGGTGTTTGACATGTAAACATTCTTGGCAAAGGTCAACAGGAACTGTAAAGTTTCTTTTAAGTACAGCGAGGGCATACTTCTGGTCATAGTCTGGGTGGCTAGTATCGAAGGATTCATCTAAGATTGCTTGTAGAGGGTTAATATCATTTTCAGATAATAGGACTGATTCAGCTTGCAATATAAGTTGCATTTCTTCATAGCTCCAAGTTTGAGTTATGCGGTCAGAGGTTAGAGGTTCTAAAGCCTAGGTGATAGTTTGGTCATTTTCATCCAAGAGAATCTTTGCAAGTCAGTAAATTCTGGTCTGGTTCATTTTATATTAATGACCGGCATTTTTGTTGATTCGGTATAATGTTTAATTCTGGTCCAGAGGTTATAGTTAGGATTATACTGGATATCCTGGCTAGCCTTGTATGCATAGAGGTGTTTTAATTCACAAAACCATAATTCTTCTCAGAGACTGTCTAATTGATATATTCTAGGTCTTGTATTCGCTTTATTATATACTTTGCAATTAACAAGCATTCCACATCCTTCACCTTGGGTGAAGAAATGGATACTTCTAGGGTCTTCTCGGTCAAGGGCACAGTGGAAATCGTTATAACATCCTGGGCATACAAGTTTTTCTTCAAGAAGTTTAAGAACTTCAGGTCTGTTAGGAACTTTATATTGACAACAGTGGTGGGTACGGTGAGGGCTATAGGTAGGTAGACGATTTCCATCAACTTGATCAAGAGTGCATCCACACTAATAAACAAAGTTTTGTCTTTTCCAATTAGTAAGAGGACAATATGCTTCAATATATCCTAATGTACTGCATCCTCTGCAGACATTATTGGGGCAGTCCCTATATAGATGGTTGGAGTTATGGCAAGTAGGGCAGGTGGTATGTCTTGGTGCTTGTTTAGGGTATTTAATAGCAATGTGGCCAAATTCCTGGCATCGGTTACATTGGTTGGTAGGGCAATTTGCAAAGAGGTGATCAAGAGAACCACAATTTCCACAGACACGTTGTTTAGGAGTTTTTTTGTTTTTACGGCGAGACTGATAAGTAGTCCATTTATTTTCTTCTGGTAAGAGGGATTGGTCTGAGTTGTCTCGATCAAAAGCATAAGCTTCTCTAGGGTATAAGTATTCTGGTTCATAAATATCTAATTCATCTGGTACAGTAACAGTAGGTTGACTAGGTAGAGGTTGGTTGCTTTTATACATAGTGGGGATAGTATGTTTCTTGTTTTCCCATTTAAAAGTATAACAGCCATTTTTCCAATTATAGTTTGCTTCCACCTTTTGATTTCAGTCATTGTCTAAGAGAAGAAAGTAAGAAGTAGTGTCTACTACTTCCACAGTAAGAGAGATGGTAATATGGTCAATTTTAATTGGCAGGTCTTTTATAATTTCTAAGGGTCGAATAGAGATTCCAACTGCAGTATATGCAGGGTTTTGAACAAGATTAGCATTTTTAGCTTCTTTATATAAGTGAGTAGTCAAGGCACCTCAGATAAATGGATTATTGAGTAGTGTTTCTCACTTGCTAGCAGTAAGAGAGGGTGTCTGAGTCTGATTTTGTGTAAGATAATTAACACTTCGATGATAAGGAGAAGGAGATCAATTAGAGTAGTTTTGGTAAGAGCGATAGTTATCATCATTTCGGCTTTTGTAATTATTATCCCTAGATTGGATCCTAGGACGAAGTTATTACGACTGCGAGAACGGTCTCTGTTATTGGAATATCGGTCAGAAGAGCGACCATTGCGGTCCCTATTTTGGTGGTTATTTCTGTTTCGGTTATTGTTATTATTATTGCGACGAGAATTGGATCCTTGTCGTTGGTCCTGTTTTCTACTATTACAATCACGAATAAAATATCCAGTGCATCTACAATAATAACAGATAGGAGGCTCTTTTATTCAAGGGGTTTGAGCACGGTTGTCAGCATAAGAGGTAGATGTAGTCTGTGTCTGAGCTAAGTTGATACTTAGCTTAGCAATTTGGTCCGTAAGTTGTTAAATAGCTTGGTCGGTATTGGTAGTAGGGGTAGTCATTAATTTTCCAGTTTCCCAGCGGAGGGCTACTTCAATAGCATTGGCCAAGGTATTAGGTATAGCAGCTTGGACATTAACTGCATACTCAGGATGTAAGCATGTATAAAAAGTTGTTTAACAAAGTCAGCTAGAAAAACACCGGTTGGGTCCATTTTCTTTTGTAATATACAAAATCGGTTAACATATCCATCCACAGTCTCTGTGGGTCCTTGCTTAATATCGAAAAGCTGTTTTTGCCAGAGAGCCTTTTGCTTAGTAGTATAGAAACGTGCCTTAAAAAGATACTAGAAACTTCGGTCCTGGTTACCATCATCATTAAAAGCATTAGGGCAGTGTCATTAATCACCTGATTATTTTTTATCAAAGGCCTACCCCCCTCCCTCTTCCTCAATATATAAATAGTCAGGTTCTTATATATAATTTCAACTTTTTTTACCCCCCTTCCCCCTAAAAAATCACCTGATTTTTGTTACTCCCCTTAGGTACTGGATTTAAAGCTTGGTACCAGTCCAGAGCAACACCTTTAAGATACACAAGGGCAAGTTGAAGTTTCCGTTCAGCACTCCATCGGTTAGCAGTAGCAGCTTTTCGAAATTCCTTCAGCCAGTCAGCAGGGTCTTGGGTTCCATCTCCATAAAAATCTGCAACAGTTATAAGAGTTTTCTCAGAGCCTTGTCCAAGGGCATTAGCAAGATTAGTTATGGCTTGTGCAGCAACTCATAAAGCAGCGTCTCCCATCAGATTTTCTTCGTCTAATTGATTAAGAGGTAGGATAGGGTTTAATTCTTCAGAAAGAGGTTGTAAATTTATTTCCTCAAATTGGGGAGGAGAATCAGCTCTAACAATAGTAGCGTCTTGGTTTTGAAAATAATGATCAAGTGGATCAATTAAGTTTTGATTGTTAAGAGGGGGTGTGTTAAGTAATAGAGGTGTATGGTAAAATAGTGTTTATATCTAAATTAACAGTAGGATAAAATTCAGTTACAGGAGGACGTGGAGGAACAGTTGTGCAAGTAGCAGAAGAAAAGGTTTGTTGTAAATAGCGAAGGAAGCAATTTTGTGGAGGAGGAGTAGTTTCTCGAGTATAATGATATAGAATTTCTGAGATAGGTGGAGAAGGAAGTGCAAGGCTTGGAGGGATTGGTATATAAGTATTAGTGGAAGAACCAACACCAGTGTCAGCTAATTGTTCAGGTCCTAAAGTAAATATAGATCTGGGTGGAGAAACGTCAAAGTTTAATTCAGTTCTTCCTAATTGATTTTGAAAATCAAATAGAAGGTTTTCAGTCCTTAGTCGAGTTGGAGCAGGCGTAGAAGGTAAGAGGTCCTCAATATGAAGATCAAGTAGGGTAGGTTCAAAATTAAGAGGTAAGATAGGTGCAAGAATATAGGGGGTATGTGCAAGGAGTAGACCAGCAATAACTTCTTTTGGGTCTAAAAGGTCGTTATTATAGCGGCAACTAAAAACAATATCTCGAGTAGCGGCTCTAGCAGTATTATAATCAGTAGCAGCAACTAAAACACAGTAAGAGTCGTTTGTTTTTTGTAAATATTGGGTAGCAAAATAATTGTCTCGATATGTTCCCCAAAATCGTCGAAAGGGATGGTATAAATTAGCAACAGGATAACAGATGGTACAGGATAAATCAGAATGGTAGGCTTGCAAAATGACTACTGCAAGTGAGGAAGGGTGACTTGTTTTGTGTACTTCAATTTGTTCTAAGTATAGTTCATATGCTCTATTTATATAGAGAAGTCAGTCTCAAGGAAACTAATAAAAGAATAATAGAATATATTTCCAAAAATAAAAGGTTAGTAGTAAGTTGTTAACAAAATTTTAATCTCCAAAATATAGTAAGTAGTTAATATCCAACAAAAAGAAAATTTCAAGTAAGTTGTAAAAAAATAACAAGAGTGTAATTAAATAGCAAGAAAGTTAGTAACAACCAAAAAAAATAAATATTTCTGCCAAAAATAATAATAAGATTTTCAAATTCTTCAATAATATCCAATAATTTAATTAGGTTTCCACCAGAAGGCACCAAATGTTACAGTACCGGAAGCCTTCTTTTATTCTGATAGAGTAACAATCACACGGCTCCTGAGATCCCTTACTTTGGGCATGAAGCGGTGTGCAAGGGAAAGTATAGTTTCTTTTATGTCTGTAAGAAACTATACTCTTCTTTAAGGCAGTTCAGTATAAAACAACAAGAGATAATAAACAGTTTATTAATTTAACAAAAGGGCTATTCCAAGGTGTCTGTTCCTTAGAAATCCCAAGAGTTTATTAATAATAATAGGGAAGGGTAATTAATTTAAAGGTAAAGATAAAATACAAATGTCTGGATCTATCTAAAACTAAGGGAAATAAGGTAGGTTTATATATCAATTGAGCTAAGCGTCGCTAAGTGTCGTTAAGCGTCACTAAGCGTTATTAAGTGTCACTAAGCATCGTTAAGCGTCACTAAGCGTCATTAAGCGTCGCTAAACGTCGTTAAGCATCGCTAAGCATCATTGAGTGTCATTGCACATCAATTTCGCATCTCACTATTACTAAATACAGTTATTACAAATTTTCCTTATTTAGTTCTAATTTCTTAACTAATATCTACCAAAATTAAAACCTATTCTATAACAACATTTTATTAATATAATTCTATAAAATCTCATGATTCATAAAATTTTACTAATTAATTCTAACTTAATTCACTAAGTAAACTTGTTCAAGGTCTAAAAATACATTAAATCAGCAGACTTGTTTTTATTTTGCTTGAAATTTGAAGAAAAGATGCTTAAATTTGACTTTTTTGATCAAAAATCCAAAATTATGCATCTATTATCCAAATTTCAAGTAAAATAAAAATAACCCTGCCGATTTGATGTATTTTTAGATGCTGTACATATTTACTTAGTGCATAAAGTTAGAATTAATTAATAAAAATTTGTGTATAATAAGATTTTATAAAATTTTATTAATAAAATTCTATAAAATCTTATGATTCATAAAATTTTACTAATTAATTCTAACTAACTTATATAATGTTCTAAGGTTTAGCATGACTGTATCATGCAGCTACTCTAATTTTGGTAATCTTTCTGTATGGGTTCATTTTAGTAATATAAAAAGTGAAATTTGAATCTAAAAGTTATATATATATACATATTGTTTAACTCCCCCCCATAATTTGCTCAATCTAGAGGGAGGGGTTTTGTTAAACATAGATTTAAATTGGTGCAGCCTATCTAGCAATAAAAATTATCTTAAATAATTTTTTAATATTAAAATTGTCAGTATGTCGGTATAATCAATACTTCTTATAATTGTCAGCATAACCAATAGATTTTTAAAATTATAGATTTTTTTTGAAAAATGTATCGATATAATCAATTGTTGGTTAATCTAGCTGTTGGTATAACCAGAGTGACGTGTAGTAGATATGACGAATAAAGAGATATCTAAAAGACTAAGTATAAAGTAAAGTAATACAAATAGTCTTCTGTAAAAATTGTATAACTGATTTAAATATATAGTAATAGTATTTTAGATTACCTTTAGGTCTAAAAAAAGTTTTACATATCAATCGATTTATAGAATTGGACTTAAATTAGTTCCCAAAATATTCAATAATCTGCAAAAAGTCACATGTTAATTGATATAAATAAAAAACATATCTCAAAATTACATGTCAAATTCATTGTCTCTTCTAGAGAATATAATATAACCGAGCCTATCTTAAAACCTATGAGTTTTTTTAGAAAGAATCGAATTTAATAAAAAGTAAGAGAAGTTAATTTTAAATTAAAAATTGTTTTTTAAGTTTTTTAAAAATTTAAACTTTACAAAGTTTAACTTTTTAGTTTGTTTAGATCTCACGATACACACTTAGCTTTTGTTTAGATCTTGCAGCACATATTTAGTTTTGTTTAGATCTTATAACATATATTTAGTTTGGACTTCATAATATATTTTAACATATATTTAGTATTAGCAATTTGGTATTATTAGCTTGAGTTTCATGATATATATTTAGTATGTGTTTTATGGTATATATGTTATGTGTCACTTCACAATTTATATCAATTTTAAAATAACACATGTCGATTTAAAATTGCAAATTGACATATGTCAAATAATAATTAATATTTTTACTCCGGGTCGGAGCCGAAGTAAAAATATTAATTATTATTTGACATATGTCAATTTGCAATTTTTTAATCATTTTAAATTGACATATGTCATTTTAAAATTGACATGAATTGTGAAGTGACACATAACATATATATTTACTTGGGTTTTGCGATACATATTTAGCTTGGGTTTCAAAATACATATTAATTTGGGTTTGCACTACATATTTTAATTCCAGGTTATTGTGTCTAAACTAGATACTGGACACAATGGGTTTTGTTATTATTACTTTGTCTATTTTCTATTTATTAAACTATTATTATACTGTGCATATTACATTATATTAATTATAGAAACTCTTTCCCATAGATCACTAGACCAAAATTGGAGCTATAGGAAAACAACAAAATATATTGTGAAAACCTAAATAACATCATAATTATAGGCCTCGTGGCCTAAGCTGTGTCCATTAAACACCTAGTTCTTATTTGTGCTTGTTCAAAATAACTAAAAGGAAGGGAGACAATCTATTTCTTACACCTCTTGTGTTTTTGAACCTCCTCCCAACAATGTCCTCAAACCAACATCTACCGTTACCGATAGAGGACCTCCAACAGATTTCACTAGAAGATATCCAAACTAGCATCCTTGAATCAATCACCGGCCCAAAAAGTCATGTCGCCAAACGATCTAAAAATCACTACCAACCCTTATCTACTTTTACCCCATTCCCCTCTTTGTCATTTGAAAAATCACCAAGAAGTGGTGAATCTAGCTTACCCCTAGTAAATCAATCAATGACATCATTGAAACAAACAACAACAACAAGCGTAGGAAATTCGATGATCATATTAGGACCCAAACCAGTTCCCATACCATCAAATATAGACAACATACATCATGTGATGGAAACTACTACAAAACTTAACCCTTCCGAACTAGTCACTAGCCCTAACCCCTGGGCCGACCCTTCCGAGGGATATTGGACTAGTACCGACTACAAACCCGACCCTGAACAGAGGACAAATGACGTCCAACTAGATGCTATAGAAATCGAATCAAATACTACTATCGAGGCAGATACTGCACCAAAAAAATTATATAGCCGAGTGCATGCACCAAACAAAAAACTACTACAGAACTTAACCCTACCAGACTAGTCACTAGCCCTAACCCCTGGGCTGACCCTTCTGAGGAATATTGGACTAGCACCGACTACAAACCCGACTGTAAACAGATAACAAACGACGTCCAACTGGACGCTATGGAAATCGAATCAAATACTACTATCGAGGCAGATACTGTACCAAAAAAATTATACAGCCGAGCGCATGCACCAAACAAAAAACCACCAACAGACTGGGTAACAGGCACCCTAAAAATAATTGCAGATAATAGACAACTGATTCTCAATACGAATACATGCCATTATTAAGCGATTATTGACGCCTTTGATTCTCAGGATAAACTACGAGAATTTTTTTTATATAAATTACAAACAAAGCCCACTAAAGTCAATATTCCACACGCGATTACACAAAAAATTCAATACTTGGATACAGCATTTTTCAAATCATTTTCTCGAGACAAAAGCATTGCTCTGAAACATCAAATAGAATTTGAAGCACTTTACGAACTAGCATTAGAAAAATTCTGTCGTTACAATGATGTTAGATTTGTTAACAAAACAAATAGAAACCAAATTTATGAAAAACTAAGAATCAAATTGGCCATCAATTACTTACGCAATCTTGACTTCCTTATGATAAAACCTCACGACTGCACTCGATATATCTATTATTGCCTTAACTTAGCAAAAATTACACCGTAACTTACATTTGAACAAACTTATACATGCTTATTCGCAGTACATGAGGAGATCTTTTTCCCTATCCCAGACTGGCCGCATGAAATAGATCCTACAATAGTAGCAGTACTACCACACCCACTCCCTCTGACAGACAGAAGAAATACTAGAGCTACACTAACTGCCTTACGGAAAGTCTTTAAATTCAGCCAACTACCGGACACCTACTTTGATACCCCTATTCAACCATTATCTGACGATATACAAGACCTACATCTAGCCGTCTGGAACCTATTCCCCATCACAGACTGGGACACTCTTAAAAAATTAAGCAAATATAAACAAACTCTAAAGGCCTACTATAAATTTGATCGGATACCTCCTAATTACTTTTCACTTCCACTAGCAAAGGAAATGCTACCAGATACCCACAAGCCCTTAATTCAGCTGTCGACACCTATTTCCTTGTGATCCCAAGAATACAGTTAAACTTCATAACATAGTTAAACTCTTGAAAGAGCACTATTCATTTAGGCAAATTCCTAACGATTTTTTCAAACAAAAACTAAACTTACCTTCGGACCCGTACCAAATCAAACCGCAACTAAAATACACATTCCCGATTAAAGATAACGGACTAGCTAAAGAATTCATCAAAGAAATAAGTGGAAGATACAAAATTAGTTGGCCAATGCCACTTCATTACATGACGGCGAATCCCACAGAGTTACCTTTATTACCTACTGACCACCTGCTAGTAACAAAAATAAACATTACAGTTCCAATCAGATCTTCTAAATTACTAGTTAAAACTTCAAGACGATTACGTAATCATTATTATTTTCACCGTATACCGGAAACTTGGATTGAAATCATAAATAGCACAGAGAACAAACCCAATCTTCCCTTGGATATCACACAAGCAACTACTATGATCACCCAGGTCGAGAGCTGTAAACACATACAACTTCCAATCAAAACTTACAATGACATCATATCTACAATTGAAACTCTCCGCCAATACTTCTGTTTTCACAGCTTTTCTACATCATTCATAGAAGTACTCGATCTCCCAGAACCCTCATGGGACATATTTGACAATTACTCACCTCCCCAATGAGTGGAAATACTAACACAAGTAGAGAGTCACCCTCTCGCACTGATTATATACATCAAACACAATCATCTGGTTTCTCATTCCAATACAAAATGGATATACAAAACGGAATCAACCTAATTACACACAATATCAGGGGACTAAACCAAACCACCAAACTTCAAGAATGGATAGAAACCTGCGCCGAAACAAATGCATTATTTCTATTACCGAAACCAAATTAACTAATAATAATATGAGACTTACTAAGCCAATATATCACTTTTACACATTAAACTTCCAACCATACGAGAACAATCAAAGAGAGACTAGCCTAGGAACCGCATTAATGGTGTACAAGGATCTACAACTATATATCCATAACATTAAAACATATCCAAGCACCGCAATTTACATAGACCTCTTCTTCCCTAGAAAAAACAAAACCAGAATTATCTCGGTATATCTCCCATCTAACTATCGTGAACTTTGCAGAAAAACTCAGGACCAAGTGTTTGAATGGTACCTTAATGCCAAAACAAAAAACTGGCACACAATTATCCTTGGAAACTTCAACACCAACCAGGATAGGAAAAAAACTTCCCTTTATTTAGAAATCTAAATGCAGCACAGGCAGTTAGCCTACTTGACTTTTATAGCATAACCACTCCAACCTGGATTGGACCACATGCAACTAGCCAAATCGATGATGTCTGGTGTCATTATAAGATGATACTGGACCTTGACCCCCCACTATCATAGACGCCACTTACATTACAGGAAGTAATCACCATATAATAAAAACCACATGGCATTTAAATATTTTACCATCTTATAGCCCTAGGAACAAAAAAACGCAAACGCTGAATATTTTAATACAACAAAATAACACAACAAATTGGGAGAAATATACAACGACATTAACTAACACCTTCGTCAAGAGTACTCTGTCAGTACAATCAGCTGACCGAGAACAACTAAACAAAAGCTGGAACTTCTGGGAAGCAACAGTCAAGCACGCCATTAATAAACATGTACCTTATACTTATTCCACTACAAAACAATTCTATGCATTGTCATTAAAAGCAACCCATCTTTATACCGTCTTAAAGTCCATAAAGAAATGCCTTCAGATTCTAACCACTAATAATAACGGCCCAGTCAGCATCGTGAACCAATTAATAAACAAAATTACCAAATTAACAGAAATAAATATCACCCCGCTAAGTGAGCCTTATACTGCAGAGCAATTAAACCTTTTAACTGCGAAATTAAAACAACATAAACACACAATATGGGTTGCCCGCAACCAAGAAACTTGACAGCAACAATATAACCAAATTGAATTTTATGTAAAGCGAAGACACCAAGACTTTAGTAACAATACTAGTAGAATGCTAGATAGCATCCTGAAGAGACATAAAGATACCATTTGGGCAGACAAGATAATCCTAATGGATGAAGTTATAACAGACAAGGATGAAATACTCCGACATTTCCATACTCATTACAAACAATGGACCAAAAACAACCCACCAAATAATGACGTAGATGAAGACTGAGCAGAAGCTTATGAACCCATTAAAACAATCGATCCAAATATATATAACCCACTATTAAAACCTATAGAAAATGAAGAGTTACTTAATACAATTAAACTAGCCCCACTCAAAAAAGCAACGGGCCCCTCTAGCATTGCCAATGAAGCCCTTCAACACCTACCCCAAACTGCTATTGACAGACTAAAAAATATCCTCAATAATTGTTTACGGCTAAACAAAGTTCCTCAGCACTGGACCAGGACACATATATAGTCCATAGCAAAGAAACCCACTTATAATTACAACCTATCGGAAACCAGACCAATCACATTGATTGATCACACACGAAAAATACTTACTAAAATCATTAGCAATAGACTAACTACAATACTAATGCATAATGAAATCTTATCACCATTTAACTTTGCAGAATTCCCACTACAGTCTACTTTGCAACCTATTTCTAGACTAATCCACATCATTAAAGATGCAACTACAAATAAAAAAAAACTATGGGCATTATCTCAAGACATGTCGAAAGCCTTCGATTCCGTCTACATTAAAACTTTAGAAAGAGCGCTCCTTAGAATCAAAATTCCAACACAAATCATCGAGCTAATTATACATCTACTTTCCAATCGGACCAACAGAGTAATAACAAGTCTAGGTTTCACTCAACTCTACGAAGTAGGAGACGGCATCGATCAAGGGGAAACGAAATATTCTTCCCACTCCTATGGAAAATATACTACAATCTACTAATTACAGTAATACACAACCAACACAAAGACTACACTGCGACTATACTAACGAACCCACCACATCTTATCCACACATCGGTAATGGCATACATGGATGACTCACTTTGAATCGACCCAAATAAAAATGCTCTAGAACACATCATATCGACTGCCTCATCTTTCTACAAACTGAACAATATCAAGGTCAACCCACTCAAATCAGCAATGATCACGAATTCCATGGACGACAACCCCAACATATTGTTTAATAATACGATCATATACGCGAACAAAAAGAATGAACCTCTCAAGTATCTAGGAGCATGGTTCTCTTTAGAAAATAACCATAAGACTGTCCAGAAACTAATCATAGCAGAAACTAAAACTAATCTAAAGAAACTGCAATTCGCAAAAATAACTAAAAAACAGGCTGTCTACGTAATTAACAGCGTCATCATACCCCGTTTCCAATATAGAATTCAAGTCTCTTACCTCAATCCAGCACAACTCACCAACTTGACGAAAAGATGTATTAATATAATCAAACATAAAGGAATTTGGCTTGTGGAATATCCAACACCTTCATTCTCTGCCCCGATATATATATATTAAATAGTATGCAACAAGCGCAACAATCCACACTTATTATTTTACTCTTAAGAAACCTAAACAATCCAGACTTCGACGCTTCCTTTTTTAAACTAAGACTTCAACAGCTGCAGGATTTCGCAAATACTGATTCTTCTATACTAGAACAGCTCACTCTCTTTTCCATGACACAACACAATACCCATACAGGCCAAGCAATATCTGAGTGCCACAACCTTGGTGTACAAATGACAAGACCTCTATTAACCTGGCCTACTCCAACTAAAATAAAAGGCACATCTATCAATAATGTCCTTATCCATCACCCCCAAGTAGTGTTGCTGGTGCAGGGTACTTGCCGACGCCAATAGTGCACACAATGGGTAGTGCACCTGGCACGCCAAACACAGGTATGGTGCAGGGTGGCGAGCCAATCAGATTTAGCTCCTTCCAATCTTTGTCGGCATGCAGCAGATCGTTTACAATAAAGTTTATGATTGAATATTGGTAGTGCTCCTAGGTGCGGTCCAGGTCTGGTCTGGTCTGGGTCCGGTCCGGGATCAGACCAGACTTAAACTCTAAATTTTACTAATTTCAGACTTCAGACCAGACTCAGACTCAACTATGAGACCGGTTCGGGATTGGTCTGAAGTATGCAGACTAGTCTGAGTCTGAATATATTTATTTGTATTTTTTGGTGCTGAACAAGTTTACTTAGTGCATTTTGTTAGAATAAATTAGTAAAATTTTATGAATCATAAAATTTTATAGAATTTTATTAATAAAATTCTAAAAAATCTTATAATTCGCTAATTTTTATTAATTAATTCTAACAAAATGCACTAAGTAAACTTGTTCAGCACCTAAAAATGTATTATAACGGCTTGTTTGTTTTTAGTTTACTTGAAATTTAGAGATTTGTTGCACAATTTTGGATTTTTGATCAAAAAAGTCAAATTTTAACATTTTATCTCCAAATTTTTAGTAAAATAAAAACAACCTTGCTAAGTTAATATATTTTTAGGTGCTGAACAAGTTTACTTAGTGCATTAAGTTAGAAATAATTAGTAAAATTTTGTGAATCATAAGATTTTATAAAATTTTATTAGTAAAATTCCATAAAATCTTAAAATTCACAAATTTTTATTAATTAATTCTAACAAACCGTACTAAGTAAACTTGTTCAGCATCTAAAAATACATTAAATCGGCAGTGTTATTTTATTTACTTGAAATTTGGAGAAAAGATGCTTAAATTTGACTTTTTTGATCAAAAATGCAAAATTTTGCATCTTTTCTTCAAATTTCAAGTAAAGTAAAAACAACCCTGCCGATTTAATGTATTTTTAGATGCTGTACAAGTTTATTTAGTGCGTTTTGTTAGAATTAATTAATAAAAATTTATGAATTTTAAGATTTTATATAATTTTACTAATAAAATTCTATAAAACCTTATGATTTACAAAATTTTACTAATTATTTCTAACTTAATGCACTAAGTAAACTTGTTCAGCACCTAAAAATACAGTAAATTAGCAGAGTTGTTTTTATTTTATTTGAAATTTGGAGATAAGAAGTTAAAATTTGACTTTTTGTATCAAAAATCCAAAATTGTGCATCTTTTCTCCAAATTTCAAGTAAAATAAAAACAACCTTGCTAATTTAATGTATTTTTAGGTGCTAAACAAGTTTACTTAGTACGGTTTGTTAGAATTAATTAATAAAAATTTGCGAATTTTAAGATTTTATGGAATTTTACTAATAAAATTCTATAAAATCTTATGATTCACAAAAATTTTACTAATTATTTCTAACTTAATGCACTAAGTAAACTTGTTCAGCACCTAAAAATATATTTAATTGGCAGGGTTGTTTTTATTTTACTTGAAATTTGGGGATAAGATGTTAAATTTTAACTTTTTTGATCAAAAATACAAAATTGAGCATCAAATCTCTAAATTTCAAGTAAACTAAAAACAAATAAGCTGTTTTAATACATTTTTAGATGCTGAACACGTTTACTTATGCATTTTGTTAGAATTAATTAATAAAAATTTGTGAATTATAAGATTTTTTAGAATTTTATTAATAAAATTTTATAAAATCTTATTATTCATAAAATTTACTAATTTATTCTGACAAAATGCACTAAATAAACTTGTTTAGCACCAAAAAATACATATAAATATATTCAGACTCAGACCAGTCTGCAGACTTCGGACCAGACCCAGACCAGACTCAGACTTGACTAAAAAGTCTGAATATAAAAGTCTGAGTCCAGTCCAAAAATTAGACCAGACTCAGACTTGACTAAAGTCTAGTTTGAGTCCAGTCCGTAGGTGCACTAGACGTTGGCAACATAAAAGTAAAGAAACATATATGTCATAGATTAAATAAATCTTATTTACAAGTACATGAGTAAAATTAGCTAACAACCTAATAGAGCATTGTGTAAGTATTGCAAGAAAGTATTACAATAATAGTAATTTTATTAATAAGATATATCATAACCTTATTGGTTAATAAGGGTTTATGTGATCGCGATTTGATTGGATATTCTATAATTGCAACTCTCCCTAAATACACGTTTCAGGGCTGGTCCTGATGATGTATATTTATAGGAGTTTAACTGTATTTCTAATTTTTTTCGCTTGCTTTTTTTTGAATAATTGTTAAATGAATACTGATTCTAAAATGACAATTCAGAATCGACATAAATTTAGAAATAACGTGGAACAAGAATGAATAAACTACTTTTTATCATTATTAACAGATCGTTTTAAGATTCAAATTGCGTTTATTGCAATTTTACTAGATATATTAATTCGATTTTATTGAGTTTTTTTTTTATTTAATATTTATTTAATGGTATCAGTTTTACTCAGTAATGATAAACTCACCAATAATTACTTCACAAAAAAACTTAATTTGCAGAGAATTAATTTCAGGCATGGTTATTTCACAGCCGATTAATTCACGGACAAGTCTGTTTTATAAGAGTTATTTTTTATCAACAGCTAATTTCGCAGGCAAATTAATTCTAACCATTGTCGTTAGAGTTAAGTTTAGGTCTAAAATTGATGCAATTTAAAAAAATTGGCAGAATATATTGAATTAATAGTTTGTAAAGTTAATATTTTTTTAATATGGTGCACCACTAGATGCACCTATGCACCAAAAAATCTGATGGTGCACCAGTGGTGCACCATTAAATTTATATGTGCACTAGCAACCCTACCCCAAGGGAATAAAATTAAACAGAAATTGAACCTACACACAATTACTTGCATCGAACAATTCCTGACTCATGATAATACACAATTTTTAAAATGGAAAGAATTTCATTACAATATAAGAAAAATCCCAAAGGGCAAGACCCCAAAATGGTTCTCTCAGATACAAGAAATCATTAGAGACCAAACTAATCCAGCACAAATCTTAGTGTGCCTAATTCCTTCACATGTCAAAAATGAACTCCTTCCAAACACCCCTGGATCATTACAAGTCAAGGAAAGATAGCAAAAATATTTAACCCCCACAACCAACCAATTCACACTCGACACTTCAAAATACTGAACTCTACGACATACAAAATCTCTTCATGTTCAGGATACAAAGACAAGGACATGAAAATTAATAGAGTTCGCTGCTACCTACGCATAGACAACAAAACTTACTATAACTTTCAAGTGGATAGTATACATCATATACATGCAAATATGCAAGAAATCAAACTCGCATTTAATAACAATAGAATTGTACTCCTACAAAAAATAAAAGCTCCGTTATCCCAAACCAAACACTGTCACGACCTCTAACTGCATTCAACAACCTACCGATTTTGCTCCACAAACAATTAAAAAGACAAAACTACCGGAAACAGACAATAAATATACAAATCACTACTTTAAGATGGACATTACGGATCTCGGCAAAAGAACCATTGCAATTGGACAAATCAACAATGACCAACCCATAGCCAGTTATAATAAGAATTGGCCCTCAAAAATGAATGCAGCAAGTTTCCTATTCGCATTCCTGTTAACAACCACAAAAAAATATGCGGCAATTAACTTGAACACCAATTGTGCAATTTTCCACTATACAATCCAACAATTAATCCTTCTTCAACCTGGTGAACATTATAAACTAAACAACCACCTCTACTACCTTACCATAAGAATAATATATGCCCTAATAATGGACAAAAAAATCAGCACTACCCTACACAAAAAAAATGAATATTATAAATCACACTGACCCCTTCCCGTTAAACCTATCCCCCAAACTTACATATATAACAGATATACACCCCAAATCCATGGAATTACCTGCACAATGCTGCTTCGCACCAACATAAAATATATATACAAGATTACCAAACTACTTTCTTGCCATAATCAACAAAGACTAGCGCTCTGGGATACACAAATTAACAATATAAATTGGGACGCAACAACACAATATTTCTCATATAATAACTGTCCAAAAGCACTCTACACGGATCTGGTGCATTCTAATTTGAAAAACTTTAAAGTGAAACTATTAGCTGAGGAGCTACCAACCCACCTAATCCTACATTTTCGACTCATCCAAACATCCTAACCACTTATGCCCTCGATGCTATGCAGAATCAGAAGATATTTCACATATAATCACTTGCACTGCAAATCACTATAACCCTCGCACTAGAATAAAACGAATAATAATAGAATTTGCTAACAAAATTCAACAACCACTAATACAACTTGATTTATTCATAGATAACTTTTTAGACTTACATACCAAAAAGAAACTCCCCCTTGGCATAATTACAAATACATCACGCGTCCCATTTACATCACCAAAACTCTAAACAAAACACGCCCCTGTGATACACCACGCTATTATAGAATATATATACAAAGACGTATGGTTACCTTCAAGACAGTCAACCCATTCAATAGCAATGCCTAATCCAACACCAATACCAACCCCTCGATTACTTCCAACAACCCCCCTCTCATCTATCTACATTAACCAAAAATCAATACCAGGAACGAATGCAATGAGTGCATAGTTTATACGCTGTTTGGAGTGGTATTTGTCCGCAAAATCTTAATTTTGATTGGTCCTCATGACTTATTCGTCAAATTTTGTTTATTTTTCACGCGTGAATTCGTCACACTATTATTTTTCACGTACGAATCCATCACACCTTATATACGTTCATAGTACTAGGTGTATCCTCATAATATGTAGTATGTTGTGAATCGATGAAAGTACCTATATGCGCAAGTCCATGATTACGCATAATTACATTATAAATTAAAATGCAGGGAATCGCTAACATGAGTTGCAATAGCTAACGATATTAAAAGAGATGTTTTTAGACGCAAGAATTGGTGACCCGATGCAATTTGATTTGTCTATTTACCTGATATTTGGTATTTTTCATTTTTTTCGTTGGATCTTTTATCGGGTTGATGAAATAATAATCGCTAATTGTCAAAGAAATTTACGAAATGTTTTTTGGATGATCGGAACGACCTGTCACGCCAAAATAAGGCTTATATCAAAGCACAAATATCCATCTATTCCACTGACCAATCAAGTATTCTAACGTGGTCATGCAAAATAAGGCTTATATCAATGTTTTTTAATGCCTTAAACAACTTTTTTAAAATCGTAAAACGTGAATTTTCCAAATTCGCTTCTTTTATTTGATTAGCACTTTATAATTTTGGGCTGACCATTGTCCTACCATATATGGTTGTTATATGTTATATATCTTTAATGCAGAGATCGAAATAAAAATTTCCTTGCAACACCCAGAAAAGGGAATTTTTACTCTCGCCATTTTTATATAATATTATATATATATATTATATATACTATATATATATATATATTTAACATGCTAGAAAAAAAAACAAAAAAAAATCGAATCATTTAAAAATCAACTTAAATTCTAGTAAAGGAAGTATCCTTTTGGCATTACAGTATATGCCTACTCCCATCTATGCTTCTACTTTTCAAATTTTTTTAGATTTTGCAATTTTTTTTTTCGAATTTTTGATGGTATGACAAATTGATAATCAATGATCGTCAAATAATATAACAAAAGGCAAAAGAACTACAGCAAAGCGAACTCAGCCTCCTAAGCCCTGACCAATACAAAATTTTATGTTATTTGCTACACGTAGATCAATTTGCACTATATTCATTTTACTAATAGCAATTTAAATCCGGATCTGAATATATTGATTGTGTAATATTTAGTAGCTGTTATATTTGGCAGGTGATAAGGTCACAAATATGATCATTTCACATAACTAGTAAAAGCTTTAAAGTTAATGCACAGCTTTGGCCGGAGGGGTCATATTGTTGTATTAAATTCAAGACAGAACATCTAATGACGGAAAGAAATGCTTTAAATCTAATGCACCAGCTTTGGCCCCGGAGGGGGTCCAAATTGGTGCATTAAATTCAAAACAGAACATCTAATGGCAGAAAGGTAATGCTTTAAATTTAATGCATTAACTTTGCCTAATTTGGTGCATTGAATTCAGAATGGAACTCCTAATGTCAAAAAGGAAATGCTAAAATGCTTTAAATTTAATGCACTAGCTTTAGCCCCGGAAGGGCCAAATTTGGTTCATTAAATTCAAGATGGAACACCTAATGGCTAAAGCAAATACTTTAAATCTAATGCACTAGCTTTGGCCCGGAAGGGCCCAAATTTGTGCATTAAATTTAAGACGAAACATTTATGACAGAAAAGCTTAAGAAAAACTTTTTTTCCGAAATATAAATAAGAATAAAACAAATAAATCTATTACCTTTAGTATATAGGTGGCTAAGCCGTTCGATGATCATGTTCTAGTTATACTAAATAAAACTATTTTGAGCGAAAAAATAGCTAAAAAAAAAGTTATTCAAATGTTTCACTAATTGGAAAGCATTTATATAATGGTCTAAAGTTTAAGAACAAGTGCAAGTACAAGAAAAATGCAAGCCCAAGTGCAAGAACAAGAACAACATGATATTAATAAAAAATAGTGAATATATTAGCAAATACTAGAAAAAATTTTATTCACTAAAAATTTAATTATTAACTAATTTCCTCTGCGATTCTTATAGTTGTAGTTTTATGTCGGCCCACCACACAATAAAATCATGGTTATATCCAAAATGTGATCAATATGCTAAAATTAATGTAGCAATATGATCGAGTAATTATGGTTTAACGCTTTTGTTTGGTTATACAACCCATGATCAAAATGCTAAGACTAAAATACATATCAATGAGCGAGTTATGATCAAGAATATTATCCTATCAATCTTGCCAAATCAAACACGATCAAAGCTTCTAAATATTCATCAAAACAATTCTAAGAAACATCTAAAATTCAAACTCTAGAAACAATAATCTTGGATGATTATAATAATACTCATTCAAACGAACGTGCAAAAACTGAAACCATAGATAACTCAATTAATTCTATCAAGAAAATGAAATACACTTAACTAAAAAAAAACAGAAAATACTACATCTAATCAAAATAAAAATAAAAAATGATCAAATCAAACTACATGCAATACTAAACGATCATCTTTAGTAATAGATTTAGCTAATTCAATAATGAATAAATATAATTATTTTATCGTTTAAAATTTTATTTCTTAAATAATTTTTTCTTATTATAATTTGTATTACTCTTTTGATAAATTTTCTTAAATGTTTTTTTTTAAAAAAAATATTTACAATGTTGCGCTACTTATTTTAAAAATTGTATGTATATATGGGGACCCCACGGCAAAAAGAGGCCGTGGGCAAAAAATTTTGATTCCGTAATTTTATAAAAATTACAGACTATTATTCTAATTCTTCAAGAAATTGCATTTTTTTTTAAAAAAAATTTTTTTGGCCCACTGCCTCTTTTTGCTATGGGGATTCCCAATGCTAAAATCAATTTGAAATATAAATAATTTCCTAAATACTGTTAATTCTCAAACAACACCTTGACTTATACTTAAACTCAATTCTTTACTATAAAATTTGATTAATAACTAAAAAAATTTATATTAACTAAACGCGTTGCATAAGCAACTTGAGTTATGCTAGTTTATAATAAATAGTATAGACTATTAAAATGATAAACATAATAATTATCCACTACTATTACAATACACTAATGAAATGCTAGATCAACAACAATCCGTTAAACATTAACAGTTCTTATTGATTTCCTATTTACATTTGCTTTGACTATTTGTTAACTATATACCTTCGGTCCTGGTTTCTAGCACAACAGCGTCGCGCGGCTACTTTATTAAATATATTATATCTAACAATACATCACTACAATTTTTACTCGCAGCCTAGAGGTCTATAACCATTCTAGCAAAGAATAGGTCGAGAGTAAATCTAGCTTTTACCTTATATCCCCTAGTATAGTACTTTTATATATGTAATTATTATATGTATACAATTTGCTGAATTAATAAAGGATATAGAGGATAAACCTCTCTTTAAAAAAAAAAAAAAAAAAACATTATATTAATTATATTAATTCGTATAAAAAAAATAAATAGTAAAGCTTTCGAATATTTAATTTTAAATAAATCTTTTTCATTGTTTCATTAATATGGAATATACAACTTTCCCACTCATAAAATCTTTGATCAAATGTTAAAACATTTTTCATATGTTGCTGAAAATAAGCTATTTTTTTTGCTGATTTTAACAAAAAAACTGTAAATAGCTTATTTTCGAGTTATTTACTATTTTAAGTAATTTAAAGCACAATAAAGAGTAGCTTATTTTCGAATACAAAACTTTAACAAGTAAAATAAATAAATATGCTGTAGACAATAAATAAATATCTGTAGATGATAAATAAATATGTTAAAACAATAAATAAATATGCAGAAAAAAATCGAGAGTAATTGATAAAGCAATTTTAGGTCAATCAATTATAGTCACTACACAGTAAAGTCTAAATTTTACTAAGTAAATCGATTAAAGTCGCATAAGTAATCTTGTTTAGCAGATCAAAATACGCATATCATGAAAATTTCATATACACGTAAATTGAAGAATCTTTTATTATTTGACTTTTAATTTTTACATTCAATAGTTTTTTTTATAAAAAAAACTATTGAACGTAAAAATTAAAAATCAAATAATAAAAAGTTCACTGATTTATATGAAATTCTCAGGGTATGCGTATTTTGATCTGCTGAACAAGGTTACTTATGCAACTTTAATCAACTTATCTAGTAAAATTTAGACTTTACTATGTAGCAACTAGTGATACCACCAAAATTGATTTTTGAAAAAGGCCTATTTCGTTTTCATTAGAGAAAATTAAAATTTTTTATAAGGAAGAGCAAATAAAATTTATATAGATATGTTCCTTATAATTTCGTCTATTTAAAAAAAGTATCAAATAATTTCGTCTTTTAAGTAAAATAGGTCAAAAACAATTTCGTCTTCAAATTTTAATTTCGGGTTTTAGAACCCGAAATGCTTTCGTCCTCATGTATAGTAGCAACGTTCATTGATCGTAGAGGTAGCTTATTTTCGGAACTAGAAATTTTGTTAATTATCTTTTGGTGCAACAAAGGGTAGCTTATTTTCAGGTCAAAGGCATTTTGACGTTTTGGATCAAAACTGGAGATAGCTTATTTTAGAAGGTAGCTTATTTTCGGCAATATACGGTATTCATCAAAGAGAAAAACCTTTTTTAATGGATCAAAAATATGTTTAACTGCACGGTACAATTAACTCTAATCAGATTTTGCGAAACTGATCAAAAAAAGTAGCTCATACGGATCCAAATTTTTATTATTAAAAAAAGAAACTTGCATGACAAAAAATTCTTTATTTATTAAAAAAAAATTATATTTAACTACTAACTAACCCTAATTTTAACAACTAATACTGAGAGCCTAAAAAACGCTTTGTAATAAACATTTCAAACCATATCAAACACAATATAACGAAGCTAGCAATAATATGCAACTTTTACGGTTGCAACGATATATACTCATATACCCAATTCCAATAGTAACAAAGCTAAAATTAAATCATAGCAAAAGTACAATAACACCAAAAACAAACTTTCACTAGATATGCCACAAAACGACGAAAGCCTAAATTTTTACTGACAAAAACCAAAAAACGACTCCAATGACCGTAATGACTCAAGTAGCAATGGTGTGACTATGCTACCTAGTATTCTAGTAAGGCTAATATAGTATATGAAAAAAATATATTAGTAAATCAGGAAAAAAAAGACAACAAAAACTATTTACTATATATCTTACAAGATTCCAGTTCAAATTTCTAATATTCGGCATTTTAGCAAAGCCAACCTACAAAAAAAAAAATTTAACTTAAGCCAAGAATAAAAAAAAACAGAAAAAGAAAAAAGCAACTTATCTTATATAGAGATTGGTCACATCAAAAAAATCTCTGCTCGAGTATTATTAAACTACCTGGGCCAATTTCTAATCTTACAAATCCTAGCTGTAATTTCTACTATCTAGTGTTCTAATGAAATAAACCTACAGAAGTTCAAGCTAAAGATATAAAATATATAAATAAAAAAAACAAACAGAAAAAAAAGACACTTATCTTATAGATCCCAAAGTAATCTAAATCTGATTTAGATCTAGATCCAGGGAACAATCTAAAAATAAATAATTAAATAATTAATTTAAAAAAATAGAAAAAGTAAAATAAAAATAAATAAATAAAATAAAAAAAAATAAGCGAAAAAAAAGTAAAAAATAGAAAAAAGTAAAATAAAAATAAATAAATAAAATAAATAAAAATAAGCGAAATAAAATAAAATAAATAAAAAAATAAGAAGCAAAAAAAAAATTAATTAAAAAAATATAATAATAAATGATAAAAAATAAAAAAATAAATGAAAAAATAATATATATATATGCAGATCATTATATATATTATTTGAAATCCAAAATTTTTAGAGTATTCTAAAAATTACCCGATATAATTAGTAGCATATAGCAATTTTATATGAAAATTTCTATAAAACAATGGTGCAAGTAACCTATACTCAATAGTTGAACTACTAATTCACATTTTAAACAATTTTTCTAAAAAAATTACATTATATTTTTTTTGAATTCCCTCCTACTTATCGGAAAAAATGTTATCTTTTGTTTGACTTCCTTCTTGTATAACATTATTTATGGATGTTCCTTAGATTCAATTAGATAGTTTCAGACTTTAGATTTAAATTAAACTTAAATTTAATTAAAAGTTTAAAATATAAAAGATTAAGTCTTGTTTAATAATAGATTAAACTTAAACTTAACAAAAGTCTGGTCTAGTCAAAGTCTGTAGGAGTACTACTTTTTAGTAATTCTTGTTAATATTTTTGTTTTGCTAAAGTGGATACTGTATTTTTGTAAAATAATGTGCAGAAGTATAATTAGTGTTCTATACGAATTGAATTAAACAGATATTTTTAAAAATTTGGGTTTGATTCAAAAAATTAAATCAGATTTATGTTCAAATCTGGATTCAACTCTAAATATCCAGATCTACCATAATATAGTTACACAACTAATAGTTAGGGTTCCTCAAATTCAAATTAAATCAAATATTGTATCAATTTGAATTTGATCAAATCAAATTAACCCTAATTTAAATTTAATTTGATTCAAATATTTGAATTTGAATTTGATTTACATTTGAAGTTTTAATAGTAATTTTCAAATCAAATCAAATATTTGTTAAATCAAATCAAATTTGGTCATATTTGAATTTGATCATATCAAATATAGTCAAATTTGAATTTGAATTTGATCAAATATTTGATTTAAATATTTGAAGATCAAATTAAATTGTGAAATCCTACTAATAGTATATAATTGGTTAACATTATATATAATTACTTATACTTTTTGAGAATATAATATTTTACTAATAAAAATCACTATAAAGATTATTAAAAGAACGCTTATTTTTATTATACAAAATAATCAAAAATAGTCAACATTTTCAAGAACTTTACTTAATAGTTAAAAGCATTTATTCCATTATTGTCCGAAGCATAGCTGAGGACACTATACTTCTAGACATTAGAGATCTGTCATGTTATGTAATGACGTCTGTCACGCTGTATAATTAGCCAATAAACGCGACACGTGCTAACACAACAAAAAAATAAAAATTTTTAATTTTAAGTTTTAATAAACTTAGTCATAGTATGCTAATAGTGGCTTTTTTTATTAAGTAAATCGACCTTCATTATTAAGACAATTTTGTTTACCATAACAAAATCTACCTACCTCTAAATTTTCATAAAAATCGGATAATTGTTTACTAATGGACATTTGTAAAAAACTAACTGGTATCATAATAGATTCTTTTGGTACAAAAGTGTATTTTATAAAAATCAACTAATAAAAAATCATCCAATTTTTATGAAAATTTAGAGGTAAGTAGAACTTATAACGATGAATAAAAATGTCTTATTAATTAAGATCGATTTCTTAATAAAAAATTTGCTTACTATGCATCAAAGTTGTCTTTTACAAGTTTACTTAGTGCATGAAGCTAGAATTAATTAGTAAAATCTTATAATTCACAAATTTTTATTAATTAATTCTAACTTTATGCACTAAGTAAACTTGTT
>QKWP01000793.1:84070-97126 GCA_003550325.1 Gigaspora rosea
AAAAAAAAAGAAAAGAATTTTTAAAATTAAAATTTTTTTAAAAAATTATAAAATTTTCTTTTATAAGCAACCTCAAATTTTTTATAAATATTAAGTAAATAAAATGAAGTTTTAAATAGTATATAATCATAGTTTTTATTTAAAAAAAAAATTATAAAATATTTTTATTTTTAAAAAAAATAGATCAGACATGAATTTATAAAATTTAAGTAGGCAAATTTGCCTGCTTATCTGGACGGTTTAAGGGATAATGCTTTGCTAATAATAGGACCCAAAATATACATAGATAGGTTAGGTATGAGTTTGTTTATTTTTGAGGTTTTTATGCAGATCTTTTCTATTTATAGTAATTTTTTGCTTATTTTTGAAGTTTTTTCTGCAGATCTTTCCTTTTGTAGTTATCCTATAATTAACCTGATCTATCTATATATATTTCGGGGGCCTCTTATAATAATAAAAGTCTACAATACTTGCAAAATTTAAGATTTGATCAGTCAATAATCACATTTTAATTGATATAAATTAGTCAATTATACAAACTTTGTTCTATAACAAATTACCTTGGGTGACTCTTATTATAGATGCTGGTGAAATGTGGTGAAATAATTTCACCACTATTGGTGAAATTGGTGGTGAATTAGTGAAATTGGTGAAATTAATTTCACTAGCATCTATAACTCTTATACAGGTACAATCACTAAATTAACTAATTAGAGTCTACTAAATATAGCCAATTAGCGTGAATGGATTCAACAGATCTTTTAGATTGGATTCTCAATATAAATTCGAATTTGGCAAAATGTATAAATTATGGATCTAGAACTGATCTGATTATTGGATCCAGATCGAATCTGAATCTTCAAATTAGATCTGCAAAATACCAAGTATAATTTCATATTTTGGCTAAACAGGCTTGGACATATAGTACAGAGGTCATACATTACACATTTTAGCAAAAACTTTTAAAATTTGAGAAGCAAAAAAATAGTTTTTTGGCAATTATCTTGGCATCCAATTTGATTGAACTTTTTTTTAAAATGAAGCTCTCAGTAAGATGCATTCAACAAAAAAAAAGTCCATTCAACTCTGATCACTGGATTAAAAGTTATTTAAGTAAATATAGTTTTGGCATTTTTATCAAATTAGATCAAAATTGGCCAAAATCCAGTTATGACCTATATGAGAGATGTCGGGTCCTGGCTAAACTATACTTAATTTAGGCCAAATTTTGAAATAATACTCCTGTGTATTATTTCACAAAAATACAGTATAATTTGTTTTTTTATTTATTTTATTTTTTTTGACTTGAAATAATTATTTTAGTACTATTATATATAGTAATTTCAAGCTTTGTTATTTTAGTACTATGTTAGTAATTTCAAATTTTGTTATTTTAGCTATTTTGAATTTGTGATTTTAGTATAGTAAATTTTGTTTATGTTTTTGCTTTATTGAAACTAAGATTAAGTAAAAATATTTTTTTTTAATTTGACTAATCTTTATTTTTTTTACTTTAGAACTATTATTTGTAGTAATTTTTAAACTTTATTATTGTTACCAGTAGTATTTTTGAACTTGCTATTTTTTGATATTATTTATAAAGGTTTCATTGATGATTTTAGATTTTTAACATTTTTATTGGTAATTAAGTCTTATTAGTATTTTTACTTTCAGTAGATTTTTTTTATCTTGGCTTTAGTTTTTTTTTGCTAGAATAATAAATATATTGATTTGATATTGTTTTTAGAGTTTTTATAAGTATGCTTTTGCTACCTTTTTTATTGTTTTAGCATTTTTGTTTTTTTGCTATTTATTATTTTTTCTTGGATATAAGTAGAGTAAAAGTTCATAATAGTTCTAATATACAAGTTGATTTTCAAATTTGGTATAGTATTACAAAATACTTTAACTTTGTGTGTATCAGTTTTTTTTTTAATATAAATTGGTATTATCTATTATATAATTTTTTTCCAAGTATAAATTTAAGCTCTATGATATTATAATATTGGAATTGTTCATATTTAATTAATTAAATATTTTAATCAAGTATGTACATATTGGATTATAAAATTTGAACTGAGTTAATTTTTTAAAATAAATTTTATAGAATCAAAAAGTATCATATAGTTACTAATACTACAAAAATATAGCTACATATAATTTATTTTGATTGGTCAATCACAGGGTTACTATAGTAATAAATTACTATAAGCTAATGCTCTTTTTTTTATATATTATCAAAAATTTGTACAATTTTTTACTTTGAATTTTTTAAATAGATTTTTGTTTAGTATTTGTTTTGTTTTAAATACTCTATTAAATTTTTAAAAAATTTGTACTACTCAAATTAGGTTGTATTTTTTTGTATAATTCTAATATTATATAAATATTTTAAAAAATTTTAAATTAAGCTAGTATAATCTTGGTTACAGGTTTTATAACCTAAATGCATCCAGATAGTTGCTGTAATATAAACCAAAATTTCAAAATTTTAATAACAAATAACAGTAGGGTTCAAATTTATAATATATTTAACAACAAAACTACTTTACTAAGTTGCTATATTCATCTGTATACAATAAAAAAACTTTTTAAAGGTATTTTCTACAAATTACAATAAAAATATAAACTAAATTTTTAAAAAAATAATATTTTAGATTAAAAATATTACATATATTATTATCATATATATAATATGTAGTAATTGTTTTATTATATACTGTAGTAAAAAATAACCAAATAAATAATATATGCAATAATAAATATTGGGTTAAAAAAATAATTTTTTAGCTACTGTACATACTGTATTATAGTAGATATAAAATTTGATTTTGGCCAATTAAATTTTATATTTAGCATACAACCAAAAATACGGCATATTTACAATATTAAGATAATTTGTAGAAAATTTACAATAATTATATATTATAAAGCGATTATAAAAAAAAGGTATCGATATTAAACAAAAAAAAAATTTTTATATAGAAGGAATCTTACCGCAAATAAAAGAATGTTTACCATATGCTTCATACAATATACAGCATATACAATAGACGTTTTTTTTTTTGATATTTATCTGTTATCATATGCTTCATACAATATGCAGTATATACAATAGACGAGATTTTTTCTACAAAATTAGAATAGTAAAAAAGTACATACATACATACAACATATGTAAAGATATGAAAAAAAGAACGACGTTTAAACAAAAGTATTAAAAAAAAAAAGAAGATTACTAAGGAGGATTAGCATAGATTTTAATAATACAAATGTCAAAAAGAGAGGTAAAATAAATTTAGCAATGGGAAATAAATTGTAACAAGATAGACAAGAATGAATAATAAAAGAATATAGAAAAAAGAAATTCCATTAGATATTCATGGGGTATTCATGTAATAAACATTAACTACAACAATGTATTAGAATAAATTAATTCAGGAAATATTATTGGAGATAAAAAAGATATACATTAAGAAAATTGAAGATTAAAGTACATAAAAAAGATTAATATAAACAAATAAAGAAAAAGTTAAGAACTAAAAAAGGAAATCAGCATGAATCGGAAACAAAGAAAGAAAAAAAAAACTAATTATGGAAGAAAATCAACCAAAAGATTTTCAAACAAAAAAGTACATATGCATTCAATGATTTTTAGACTGCAAATGATCAGAAAAAATAGATTGGAACGAGATGAATGACACAAGATGAATAAGTGCCGAATGAATAATACAGGAAAGAATAACACAAGAGGATGAATGGAACGAGTTTGAATGAAAAGAAGTTTGAAAGACAAACGTTTGAATGAATAACATGAAGAAGTTTAAGATGTTTACTAAACAAAAAGGTAAAAGATCCATTCGTTCCAAAAACCATGACGTAATTAAATAAGCACCAATTAACTAAGGAATAACACAACATGAAACATCAAGATCGCTGGAACAGATCGTCCAAACCCGAGATTTTCAAATCAAAATACGCTAAAACCCGAGATTTACAATAAAATAAGCTAAAATATTTTTTAAAATAAGTTTTTTTTTTTAAAATATATGTCCAAATATGCTAAAATATTAGTGGTTATCAATCAGATCCTCCAAAACCGAGAAAGTAAAAAAAATTCGAAACAGTAGACGATCCCTGCATCTCGGAAATGCTGAACATCAAAAAAAAAAAGAAAATTCTTGATTCTCATCGCGGGAATTCTAAAGGAGAATGAAAATATAAAAATAAATATATTAACAGTATTAAAACAGTATTAAAAATATAAACAATGTGAACGAGGAAAAAAAAAAATTTAAAAGGAAAAAAAAGACCATTTATAGATGTAAAAAGAAAGAATAAACAATCAATAATAATAATATATATGATAACATGACAATTTTGTTTGAAAAGATGCATATATACAAATATATACATATAGACAGCATATATAGCATATATAGCATATATAGCATATATACAGATAGTATACAGATAGTATACAGATAGTATTAAAGCGAAAATGTTTTAACCTTTCATTTTTCTAACGAATATTTGTTTGTTTAACTTTACGGCAAGGTGAAATAACCTATCGGACATCTGCATATGTATAAGAATTGACTTTAAAAGTCAAAAAGGACAGCACATGGAGATATAGAGAACTAAATTAGGAATAAATAATTTACAATTTCCGGAAAAATAATTGTTTATTTCTTCTTTTGGTTTCACGTAATTCTGAATGTGCACGTGTAACTTTATACCACTAATCCTTAACTATAAATAAACTTTGTATCAGATAAAAATAAACTCGTTACATCATCAAAAAAGATCTACGAAAATTTATTTTTGTAAAAAATTTCTTTATTAAATATCCGGTAACGGTATGGTAAAACATGTAAAACGTTATACATTTTTTACATATGATGACTGCACAACAAACACGATATTCGTTCTCATCATAAAAAAAAATATGGTATGATAGACAAAAAGATATACAAAAAGATATACAAAATGTAAAAAAGAAAAAACTTTACGTATCAGGTATGAATTTGGTATGAAAGACAAAAAAGAATTTTAATTCGTATTTTAGCAATTCCGAACAAAGTTATCAGTTATGTTTTTTAATCCTATAATATAATACTCTATAATACTATAACTGATAATATAGTAATAATTATTTATTATAATTATATGTTTATATGTTTTGAAAAATTCATAAGATCTGCACAAAGATGATGTTATACAGTAAAGTATTATGACGTAATAGACATATAATCCTTAACATAATAATGAAAAATTGTACCAATCACTATCAATTTTCATATAAATTTCGACTCCGTTTTTTTTCAGATAGTTTAATGTACAACCCACATGAGAATCATTATTAATTACTGCGGTTTAAAATACAATAAATAATTAGTTCAAATTTTCAAAATCTTTATAAGAACTTGCATTATTATTTATTTTATTATTAGATTTTTTTTTTTTATTGTTATGTTCTTTATTTTTTTAAAACATGATTTTTAAGTGTTTGATAGACGATGGTAATCTTGAAAAAACATTGATACTTCAACTTTTTTACAGTTTTAGATAATATATATATATATTTTATATAAATTATGTTTCGTGTGATTAATGAACCAATTGAGTTGTACAGAAACTACAGAAACAGAAACTGTATGGATTTCCATATGTTTTGTTACGAAAAGTTACTACTGTTCATCCTGTTTATCGGTTACTGCAAGTCAGCTGCAAGGTGCATGATTGATAGATATTGGTTCAACATCGTTTAACATCCGAAATGCTTTATTTTAACTTTGTTTTATTAGGATATTTTTATGGTAATTTTTTGTACTGTCTTGGTACTGTACGTACGTGCGTACAGTAAATACGTGCGTACTTACGTACTGTACGTTCATACACCTAGTAAATATGTTTTAGTAAGTTATTGTACATTTTTATAAATACGTTTTAGTAAGTAAATATGGTTTAGTAAGTTATTGTACTGTACTTAACAGTTAAGATAAGTAATAAGTTATTGTACAAACGGCGGTAAGTACGTTTAGGAATTTGTTAAAAAGGTTTGATAATATTACAATGCCCGTTTTGTTATAAAGAAGTTAGATGTTTATTTCTGATTACATAATTAATAACTTATTTTGGGACCTTCAATGGACTCATATTTTCCCCAGTTTTATTTATTTGAACGAGAAGAAATTCGTTTGGTTAACGGGTAACCCATTTTTCACGTGATATGCTGCATCAATACAATGATTTACTTGTGTTCCTTTGTTACTCAAAAAAAGCTTTTCAATAGTTTTTTACAATGAATTATGAAACTTTCGGGTAAAAAATTTACATATAAGAATTTTTTTAGTATAAGAAATTGTAGTTTTGTGTAAGAAAAAATTTTCGTAAAAGAATTGTTATGTATTACATATATTTACATATATGTATGTACAGTACATTTTATAAGAATATAAAAAAATAATATTTACGTATATGAAATTTAACTACTACTGAACTTTTTTAAGATAACAAAATCATAAACATTAGGTTTTCTTTCTCGGTTTTTCTTCGGTTTTTACTAAATTTGTAAAATGAATTAAAAAAAAAAAATAATAAAGTAAATAATGTGATAAAGTAAATATAAAGTAAATATAAAGTAAATAAAATGAAAATGTAAACAATTTTGAGTAAATAGAGTAAATAGAGTAAATGGTTGTATATACTGTATGTATAAAAGATAAAATGAATTGTAACTTATCTGTTATGTACCGTCAGTATAAAAACTATTATTATTCTAAATATTCTAAATATCCTAAATATTCTAAATATTCTAAATATTCTAAAGGTTATTTTGGAATCATTTAACCTGTTTATCTGTTATGTTTACATGCGTGTGCCTGTGATCAATCAGTGTAAACGTTACAATTATATACAATTATACAATTAAAATTACACACACACACTATACACACTATTAACAAAATTCTAGAAATAGTCTCTTGAGTTCTATTTTCGATTATTCATTATCCACGAGCTTTTTTTTTTTTTTTCTAATACTTTTTAATACTTTTTAATGCTTTTTTTAATGCTTTTTTTTTTTTAATGTTTGTTAATACGCCAAATTATGAAACATTTAAACGCGTCACTTTGCTAACCTCTTATGTTATTCAAAGCATTTACTTATATGTTATACTTTATTATACTGTTTATATACTGTTTTTATAATATACACTGTTTTGTTTGTATATTCTTCATCGTTACGAATAAATTACGAATTTTGATTACAAAAAAAATATATATGATACTGTAAATATTATTTTGAATATCATACCTAATGTATCTAATGTATCTACCTGTAATATTCGGCCGATGAAATCACGTGCATTTACCGGCCGGTAACATTATATATATATATCTGTATATAGGTATATATATATTTGATACTACCGGTATATATCTATAATCTATATTTGATACTACATATATTTGATACTATCTATATTTGATACTACATATATTTGATACTATCTATAATTGATACTATAATTGATACTATATTTATTATTTAGATATATAATCCAATTTTTAATTTACGATGATATGATATATTAATTAATTACGATTTATAATAAAAAAATAAGTATTTCAATTATTCTAATTTTGTTAATTATGTTCAACCTATATGTTTGGTGTTGGTCCAAAACTTTTACTATCATAAAAGATACACAACATATAACACAGTATAATAAAAAAAAAAATATATAGTCGTTCTCCATAAAAAAATCCATAGTATTCCTAATTTAGAAGTTTAACGTGAACCCCTCGTGAAACTTTCCTTGGTTGTAATCAAGTAGATACTTGTTACTTAATAACTTACCTTACGAAAATCTTTTGTACTGTATTTACGAGAAACAATTGTCTTGTGTAAAATAATAATTAGTCTTCATTTGTAGTACAATAGTTACAATATCCTTTTTATTATTACTTTGTCTTCCGATCATGGTTTTTAGGCGTTTTACAATATTTCGGTTTTTTTATGCTTATCGTTTCGGGTTTCGAATTCTATGTTGGGTAAACTAAAAAAAAAAATATAATTTTAATAATTTTCTGATTTGGATTGGTTAATCATTTTACTCAAGCGTGCTATCATATCTGTGTAGCTTGTGTACCCTCACCCTGAGCCTTGTGTTCCAGCAAACAAATCTTCTGGGTTCTTATATCTACCGCTTTCCTGCTCAAGTGTAGTTTCTCTGGTTGACGTCTAAGTGAGAAACTTTTTTCCTCGCTAGTCAAAATTTGCCCTTAGCTGGCCCTTTTACCTTCTTTTATCCGTTTGCCTCTCTTTTAAAAAAAGCCTTTCTTATTAGACTACATTTTTTCAAAAAAAAAAAAACCTTTTAAAGCTTTTTTTTAAACTAGCTCGACTTTTTTTTTTTTTTTTTAATAGAAAAAAAAAAAAAAAAAAAAAAAAAAAAGACTTTGGAAGTCTATTTTACTAAAATACTACATTGACTTTTTTATTTTTTTTTTTTCCTTTATAATTCAAGACGGTATTAAAAATTTCACCATCTTTTTTCGAATCCCATTTACCAACCACTTCACTTCATTTCCTTTTAGTTAGAATATATACATTTTGTTTTTTCTGTTTTTATCGTCTTTTTAATTTTCTTCGTCCTATAAAATAATCTTTAGTTTGAAAATAATCTATTAATATAGGTAACCTTTTGCTTGCATAAGGTAAGGTATTTTTTTTTATTTTATAAAAAAAAGGTTTAAAAAAAAAAAAGTTGCAAGTATATAAAAAAAAAATTGAAAATTATTAGAGGTTCGAAAAGATCTATAGTTTTTAGCATACTTAGCATATATTCGATACATTTAATATATTCGTTATTCTGAGTGGTTCTTTTATCGGTATTTACCGATCCTCTATTTTATTTGTCAACTATTTCATCATAACTCATTCATAAATCTTTCATAAATCTTTCATAACTCCCAAAAAAAAAAACTTTACCAGTTTAAAAATTTTTTTCATTGTTAATTATCGAAAAAAAAAAAAAAATTCTTTAAAAGTAATATTAACCTTTATTATTAATTATTAATCTATTCTACTTTATTCTTTTTTTTTTTTTTTTCTACCATACATATACACCTATTCCATCTACCTTTTTTTTATTAATAGGATACCTTTTTTATCTTGTCGGTCTGTCTATTTCCTGGACCCAAAAGATATAAAAAAAAAAAAAAAAAAAGTCGAGCCTAACTTGCAATTGGGTCTCATAAAAGAAAGCATTACTATCATCCATCTTTTTAATATTAGTTGTATTATTTTAACCATCATACGATAAAATGGCCGATTACCTATTAGCTGAACGTCCAAATAAACGTGCTTACTTTGGTACTACATCGACAAACATGTTTGACGCTGACGATGATGATGAACAGTACTTCGCTTTCAGTAAAGCTGCCGCCGACTCGGGCTTTCCTATCGCTGGCATGACTGACACCTCTTCTTCAATTTTGCCCAATAAGGATGGCGAGTCCACTAGTTCCGTGAACTCCATCGATGTCTCGTCCAATTCTACTGATCATTCGACATTAATCGATGATGCTAAAATAAATACTACTATTAATAAGGGCACTGGTGCAAATATAGACGTCCCCAACGTAGGCTGTAAGGCTGAGCCAAGCAGCAAGGAGACTGCTGAGAGCGGTAGCAAAATTGGCAAGTCCAACTCTTCCAAATCTCCATCAGCTACGTCATCATCCTCTCAACCTACTACCGCAAACAATGTTACTACTACTACTACCTCATCTACCTCCTCTACTACAAATTCTACTACTACTACTACTACTACTAATAATAATAATAATAGTACTAGTAATAATTCTCAAACACCACCACCAACAAATAACAAAAAGCGAACTCGTGCTACCCCTGAACAACTCGCTATTTTGGAAGATACTTTTAAAACAAATACCTCTCCAAACAGTAAAGTTCGTGAAGCTTTAGCTGAAAAAGTTAATATGTCTGAACGTTCTATTCAAATTTGGTTCCAAAATCGTCGTGCTAAAATGAAAGCTATGCAAAAACGTGCTCATTTAATGATTAATCAAGATTCTCTTGGTCATCATTTTATGCCTTGTATACCTGGTTATGGTCATGGTTTATACCCTTTCCGTATGCCTATTCATCATGCTCAACGTATAGCTCTTCCTAGATCTTATAGCACAAGTGATCTTACCCCAACTATTAATAATCTTGCTTTGGCTGGAATGAGACCTCAACCAAATTCCGGTCTTGGTATCACTGTTCCGCAAGTTCCTCAAGGTTTTTGGCAATCTGGTCCTTTAACTGCTCCAATAACCTCTTTAGGTGCTGGTGATCCAAATCATTTAATGTCTGGTTTTCCTTTTCAAACTAATACACTTGTTGCTCAACAACAGCAACAACAACAACAACAACAACAACAACAAGCTCAACGATTTCCTACTCCTAATGCTAGTCCTAATTCTAATGTTATAAATGCTGCTCAAGCTTTGCAACTTGTTGTAAATCCTGCAAATGGAATACCTGTCAAAATTAATGGTAAAAATAAAATAAATTTTTATTATCATCATCATCATTAAATTTTTTATTATTATTATTATTATTATTATTATAATTATTATTATTATAATTATTATTATTATTATTTTAAATTTATTTCTTAAAATAAAATATATATATATATATATATATATATATATATATAAATATATATATNTATATATATATATATATATATATAAATATATATATATTTTATTTGAACTATTTTATTATTTTATTATTTTTATTATTTTTTATTATTTTTATTATTTTTTATTATTTTTTATTATTTTTATTATTTTTATTATTTTTATTATTTTATAAAAAAAATTTAAAAAAAATTTTTTTTAATTAAAACTATTATAAACAATTCTAAACTATTTATTTTTTTTTTTATGTCTATTTATATTTAAATTAGATCCAACGTCCGTATCGACACCTCAACCTCAACAACAGTTCACGCCTCCTCAAGAATTTGTTTCTCCGGCTTATAATAATAATAATAATAATAATACAATGGTCTCTGTTATTTCATGTGAAACTCTTACCATTGGTACTTGGCGACGTATCTTAACTATGCAAGCTCCTACAGATCTTTTATGTTATTATGCGATCCCGCAAAACACTTTTACTTATCATATTACAAATGATAATACTCAATTTAAAATGGAATTTCCTTTAACTGACATTACTTCTATTGAATATCGTCCTATTGATGATATTTATTCTCAAATTGCTGTTGAAGTTAAAGATCCGCCTCATTTTTATATGGAAGCTTCTCATGGTGGTTGGAATATGTGTAAAGATTTCACTGAGGATAGACAAGCTACTCGTCATATGAGACATGTTATGAAAGGTCGTGCTATTATTATGAAACCTCAATTAATGAAACTTATGCAAGATGAGCCTAATTTAGCAAAAATTGTTACTTTTATTGATGATTCTACTGATTCTTATATTAAAACTGATGATGATCAACAACAAAATCCTCCTCGTCGTTCTTCTTATCCAAGTGGTTCAATTGCTGATAATGTTCGTTTCGGAAATGAATCTAATTCACTTTCTGATAAAGAGGATTATAAATCATCTGCTAATAATTTACGTAAACAAATGGCTCTTAATCGTCGTTCGGTTTCTCTTCCTATGTCTCCCTCTGATGAAAATAAGACCTCTTTTCTTACCACTACTTCTACAATGGTTCAAAATCCTTTACAAGTTAATACTGCTCTTATGGACTTGTATAAAGCCGAAGTTAACAATAGCTCTCCGGAATTTTGTTCTTCACCTATGGAGCTTAATTCTTCTCCAACAACTCCTCTCGATGTATTTGATAATTCTCCTACCTTAATGGATTCTTCTCCTCTTTTGAATCAAGATCCTTTTGTATCATTACCTTCTCATAATCATAATAGTTTATCAATGGACACTTCTATGAATTCTAATGACATAGCTGCTATGGTCAGTTTTGCTCCTACAATGTCTGGTGCTATGTCTGGTCATGGTTTACCTACCATGTCTAATGATGATTTCGCAAATATGTTTAATACTATGAGCAGTGGTTCTGATACTGCTTCTGATGTTAGCGAATTCTTAACTTTTAATGATTATGCTAATGATGCTATGGATAGTACTGATGGTTTCACCACATCAAATGGTTTAATAAATATTGATACCTCTTCTTGGGTTGGAGATGTTGCTTATTGTTAAAATTTATTAATAATTTTAAAATTTTTTTAATAATTTTAAAAATTATTAAGAAATAATAACAATAATCACTAAACTGTTTAATTAATAATTTATAGACTTCTTAATTTTTAATTACAAACAATATTATCTACGTCGAAATTTTACGTCCAAACACAAGCTTTTTATAGGTTTTAATCATGTGAACTGATATGGAAAATTTTTTTTTTTTTTTTTTTTCTTATGAGGTTGACACACACATACACACATACACATTACACACACACACACAATAAAGTTTTTTTTTAAGAAACTTAAGCGATATGGACTTAATTTAAATCTAATTATCGATCTTTTGGGGGATTATTTAATCTTTTATTTAATCAAATTTTTCTGGGGGTTGAGGTATTTTTGAACATTGTAAATTTTTTTTTATGATTCATTTCTCTTTACACACACACATGTAATTTCACTTTACATTGGGATGCATTTTACATTTAGTTTGTTTTTTGTGTTCTATTGGTGGTGGAGTTGGCCCGCCGGTAGGCGCCATTATAAATAGTTTTTATTAGACTTTTTGATAGATTTTTTATTGTCCAAAAATTTGTCATTTTTCCTCTTCCCCTTTAGTTCCCCCTTCCCTCCTCCTTACTTCACACTTATGTAAATTATGATTCACTTACGTTTTTATTCAACTTTTTACATTCCTTCTCAAGGTTCCCGAACAATAGAATTTGTTCGACTAATATTTTTTTTTTTTTCAACTAGATTGAAAAAAAAAGAAAAAAAAGAAAAGT
>QKWP01000793.1:97220-126987 GCA_003550325.1 Gigaspora rosea
TTTTTTTTTTTTTTAAATTTTTTTTTTTTTTTTAAAAATTTTTTTTTTTTTTTTTTTTTTTTTTTTTTTTTTTTTGAAAAAGTTAATACCGCAATCTTTAATCCTTGTTTTTTTTTAAACATATTGTATTCTGTAATAAATTTTAATCATAAAAAAAAAAATAAAAAAAAAAAATATACAACCTGTCTGTTTTAAGTAATTAGTTAACAATATTATCATAATGTTAATTTAATATTAATATTAATAATAAATAATATATTTCTTTTTGAAATTAACTTTTTTAAAAAATATTTTACAAATACTTATTTTATTTAGGATAAATTCTTGCCATAATAATAAAAAAATTTTATATCTCATATTTTATCATTTTATTATTATTATTTAAACTTTTTTAAACTTTTTTAAATAAATAAATAAATAATATAATATTATATGATAATGTTAATTGCATTTAATATGAATAAAATCTTTTTTGAAAAATTTACAGATATTTATTTAGGAAAAATGCTTGCCATAATAATAAAAAAAAGAATTTTATATCTCATATTTTATTATTAATATTAAACTTTTAAATAAATATAAATAATATACAATAATAATTAAATATCTAAACCACTATATCAGATATCGCTAAACTATATTAATATCCACAAAATTTTTTTTTTTTTTTTATTAAAAATCCAACAATTAAAATATAAGGTTCAAAAATATAAATATAATTGATACGTTTGATTTCAACGTCGACTTCTTCCAAATTTAGGTGGCCTAGTACCAGCAGGGCTACCAGATTGTTGAAATCGGTAAAATGCATCTTGAATCTCATTCAAAAAGCTATCATAAATATAAAACATATATGAAGAATGTTATTATGGATATTAAACATATATAAATATATATAAATATATATAAACATATATATAAAGATATATAAATATATATAAACATATATATAAACACATATATTATATAAATATTAAACATATATATATATATATATAAATATTAAACATATATACAAACCTGTCACTATTATGAACTGTAGTTCCACCTAATACAATTCTAACTCCAGGAGTTGATGCGTTTATTTGGGCAACATGACGTGCCTCCTCATAAGTGACACCTCCAACCATAAATACAATAATATCTTGTGGTCTACATAAAATCGTAGTCAAAAATTAATAAAATAATAATAAAAAGAATTTTTTTCAAGGAAATATTTCTAGTACCTATCCTTTGTTGAACTGCCAACAAATGGATAACTGGCTTCTTTCAATTTTCCTTTTATTAACAGTTCAAGAGTTTGTGCTAAATGAGGTGAATGTTGCGTATATACATTTTCTACACCCTAATCAATAGGTTTAAAATAATCTTTTATATATCATTAAAAAAAAAACCGCTCACGGTATCATAATTAATCATAACCTACCTTCAATCCTTTAAATGCACTTTTCCCTTTAGAAAAAATACTCTCATTTGAAAACAAATCATCTTGCCTTTGCTCCGTACCAGAATATTGAATCATTGATCCGATCAACTAAAACAAAAACTTTTTAATGTTTAAACTTTGTCAAAATTTAAAAAAATAATAATAAATAAATTTTAAAACATACATACAGATATTTTATGTTCGCTAACGCCATTTTTATGTAATTGATCGATTAACGAAGTAATAACATTATTTGGAGATTTTTCATATCTTAAAGAGTATAATATAACAAGGCGAATTTTACTTTCTTCAGATATCTTTGGACTTTCTATGAGTTTTTGAAGACTCTTAAATCATTGATTTGATTATTTGATTACTTATTTGATCCTAACGAATAGTAAAAAAAAAGAAAAAAGATAATTGTAGCAGGTATATATACCTTTAAATCACTAGAATGTTGTTCATAACACGCAAGACTTTGTTCTAACTCACTAACTTCAAGCAAATTTTCTTTTTCATATAATCGACTTAATTCACTAGCTAATGCTACATGCTTACTAACATTACCAGATAACTTTCTAAATTCAGGATATTCTTCCACAAATCGTTTCATATCAGAAATAGATTCAATGTTCATGCTTAATTTAGTTTTAGATTGATACTCTTCCACATAAGACTTGATATTAGCGCCAAGATCACCAATATTTAGATACATATTCTTTTTGTAAAAAGGATCTTGATCTCTGGAAAGGACAATTTCCTTATAATTTAATATATAAATAAATATATAAATAAATATATAAAAATAAATATATAAATAAATATATAAAAATAAATATATAAAAATAAATATATAAAAATAAATATATAAAAATAAATATATAAATAAATAAATAATTATATACGAACCTTCAATTCTGGACGAATGTCTGGGACATCAGATAAATCAACACGACCATTATGAATACCTAATAATTCATGAACCATAGCTTGATATGTCCATTGTGATAAAAGGGGTGTAACTGGATCATTACGACGATCAAGAATAAGTAATATAGGTGGAGTATCAGTACGCCGAAAATCAAATAATGGGCCTTCTTCTTGAATTTGATACTAAGAAATAAAGAATTGAATTAAAAATTCAATAGTAATAAATAAATAAATAAATAAATCAAATTAGATATATTAGATATAAAGTATATAAATACAAGAACTTCTTGCGCAAGTTTTTCAGCCATTTTACTAATTCTTTCATAACGAATTAATGGTTTCTTTTTCAAGGAAAGTAAAACAGCAAGTACACCTTCTACGACGCGTTGAAGTGCTTTACCATCCCAAATGTGTTTTGAATCGCCATAAAGATGATGTTGTGGTAATGAAAGATTCAAAGAATAAAAGTCTGGATTGATTGCACAATAATCTGCAAAATATTCCTAATTATAGGTATAACGCTCAAGAGTCAAAAATACATATAATCATAATACCTCAATTACCTTAATGAAAATAGGAATTATTTTATTATATTATACCTGTACTTCACGAACAACTTCTTGTTCGTCTACTTCAGCTAACCTTTCTATAGAAGATTTTTTAATAGTATTGCTAAAATCTTGTAAATTTTTATTATTTTAATGTCATAAATATCTTAGTAAAAACAGAATTTATATGAATATATATAAAAAAAAAAAAAAAAATTTTAAGTTTCAACTTACACAAGTGATAGTCACCATAACAGGGATCTCTTAGTTCTTCAACTAATAGTTGAATAGAATCGGTAGTAGGTCGAAGAAAACAAATACATTTAAGGTGTCGCATTCTGTCACGGTTGCGATTATCAATTCGATCGACCAAATAAGTTTCATGTGAAAGTAAACTAGATTGGGTCATTACGTTCGAAATAATCGGGGTCTAACAAAAAAAAAAAAAAAAAAAAAAAATTTGGTTTGTCACGTTTAAAGTGGAGTCATAAACAGACAAAGAACACTTAAAAAACTAACAGTCTCCGCGTCAAGAAGTAACACTTTCATGCCAGGTACTTCATTGACCATTTTGTTAATGTAATTTTGAACTGCCTTTACGACGTCCATATTTGTGCCACGTTAAGAGAAATAATTTTCGAGAATGTTGGTTGACTACAGATATAAGAAACACGTTAACAGTTAATATGTCTAAAAATAGAAAGCCAATCAAAAAAAAAATTATAGAATAACGGAAAGTTAGAATCGGTACAAATATTGATTGGTTAAAGAAATATCAATAGCAATAGCAGATAGATACAACAAAAATATAGATATAAGAAAGTGAAATTTTAAGACTTTACGTAAATTTTTTTAATTATTATATTTGATATATATTCATTTTTTATAATTTTAAATCAAAAAATTTTTCTCTTTTTTTTTTTTTACATGCCTATAAAGATGAATGTACAAGTACCCATTATGACTTCATTTATATCATAAATACATACATAATACATTTTATTATTTTAAATGATTTACTATATAAGACGCACGCAATTACGAAACTAATGAATATTATTAAAGAAATTCAAGTTTCTGCTTGTTGACGTGGAACACGTTCACCTCCACGCTCTCCCCCACGTCGAGTAACACGAGGATTACGCTCACCAAGTGTGTTAAGCGGTACTGGATTTGTGACTGTAACTCCAGCCAAATTTTCAAAGTTCAAACATTTAAGAAGATCCTATTTTTAAAACATTTTTATATAAGATTTTTTTTTAAAAAAAAAAAACATGAAATTAGAGAAATTAGAGAAATTAAATTAAATGAATCTCATACCTTTGTATCAGGATCAATTTCAATATTTTCCGTGGCCAAAGCAGAGACATCAGGGACGTAATTATCTTTACGTTCACGTTCTTCTTCTTGCAGTTTGAAGGAAATACCACGAACTGGACCACGCTGAATACGTTTCATTAAATGAGTGGTGAAGCCAGCGATCTTGTTACGAAGTCTTTTAGACCTAGATAATTTTAAAAAAAAATTTTTTTTTTTAATTAAAAAAAAAAAACCTTTTTTTTTCTCCAAAGAAATATTGATAATTAAACATATCGGAATTGACTCCAAAGAGCAAGAGGCTTACGCAATGATAGCTACTTCATCACAAATCTAACATAAAATGAAATAAAATTATCTTCTAAGGTATACATAAATAATCGTGAAAGTATTCTCAAAAACTTACTTTTTTATTGGTTTGAAAATCAAGAGTAAGACGTGGATAATATTTTTCAATAATTACCCGAGACGCCTGAAAAGTAGGAAAATAATTTAATTTTTGTGTTCAAAAGTAATATAAAATTTAAAAATAAATATTAATTACATACCTTTTTAACGGTCTTTGTTCGGACACGACCCTAAATAATGGATAAAATTATTAACAATTGTATTAAATATAAATTTAACATTTGCTGGCAAGCCAACCATTAAAAAATTTAGGCCACAAATTAGATCATTATGATCAGATTTATTTTATCATATTATTATCTCAACGAGAAAAAAAATGGATGGATATTCATTGATACTAATAAACTAAGGCATAACGTTTATTATTATTAATTTTTTTTTTTTTCAAAATCAAAATCAAAAGCCTTTATTTTATAGCTTGCAGTTAAATTACAAGGAACACAGACTTGGATACTAAAGAGCACACCCTTTGTATAAAAAATTTTTGTCTATGCACTCACCATATTGACTCTTTGATATCTCTGATAAAAAAGAAAGAGCAAGATGGTCTGTCTGTCTGCATCATATTTAAAATTTTTTATTAATCATGTGATAAAAAAGATTAATTAACATTACCGGCCGGCTTTCATTTTCTGATTGGCTAATTCTTGTAGATCATCTGATTGGTTAATAGAAACAAGTTCGCGAAGTTAAAAAAAAAAGGTTTAGAAAACATAAACTATATATAAATTTGAATTTACAAAGATCATTTTTAACCTGACCTTTATAGTCATTGTCAAATGCGTATTTGGTTAAACTTAATAAAAAAAAATGTCTTTAAACTTAAAAACATATATAGATAAACCTTTATTTAACGAAATCGTTTCTAACTATATACTGTAGTACATAGTTTAATAACAAGATAAAGAATGAATAATACTGTATAAATAAATTAAAAAGTGCCGTCAACTATCAATAAAGGTAATACACGCACGTATAGAGTATCGACTGTAAAAACTAACTATGGAACGAGTCCTATCTAAAGTAGTAGAGTATGTAAAACAAAAGTAGTAGCGTAGTGCAACTTTAGATCTTTATACTCATACGTATATTTAAAAATCATACCTATCAAACTTATAAGTAGGAAAGATGGCAATACTTATAATTATAGTAAGTATGAAAACGATCATACTTGTAAGTATAAATATACTTGTGCGACGAAAATTTGAAACGAACATTTCACGTAACACAAGTACTAGGCTTGGGTGACCGTAGGCATAATGTAGCGTGTTAATTAAAAAGTATAAGGTAGTAAAGCGAAGCATAAAAAAACTAATATAGAAAATAAATGATGTAATTATATAGTATAGAATATAAAAGTAAAAATAAGTAAAAGGGAAAATCGATGCACATATGATTTTAAGAACTATATATTCAAACGAAGGATCCCTTGAATTAAAATTACAGTAAAGAATTTTTAATCCCGCAACATTATAAATGACGTATAATTGTATATTAAGCATTTTTTCTGCATAAAATTTAATATGCAATATTTTGCAGTTTTTAATAATGCCGATGTATTTTGAATAATCGTATGATAGTGTATGTGCGTACATTGTACTTAAGACTTTTTTCTTTTAAATAATTGAAAGCTACTACATACTTTTGTTCGTGTTTACTTTCTTGAAATGGACGATCGCTACTTTCAAACTATCGATGATCCTGACCTTCATATTCACGATGAGCCTGACCTCTATGTTAACGATGATCCTGACTTTCATATTGTTGATGGGGTTGAAACTATTTACGAAGAAGATCTAGAATCCTTCGAAAATATAAAAGTGTATTGATTTCTTCTAATGATGAGCTTCAAGAGATTGATGATACTATTTCAAGCGATTTAAATGAAGATATAATAATAACTTATTTTACTAAAGAATTGGCAACAAAGATTATTTATCATACTTTTTTTTTTCGCAATCCACTCAATATAACTATCACTATTTTGTCATAAATATCGATTATTTTCCCTTTAATTTTATTTTTACCACTGCATCATGACCCATCGTTAAATCAAACAAAAATTAAAATTTTTTATAAATATGATCTAACTGACCTGATTAAATTAATTATTGTATATCACGTGGACAAGCCACGCTTATGACCGATAGTTTATAAAATAGTATACAAACTAGTATAATCGACTTAAATTTTTTTATACTATATGTATATTATACGCTTTTCTTAAAAAAAAATTTAGTATACATATATGTATATTATACGCTTTTCTTAAAAAAAAGTTAGCATACATATATGTATACTATACGCTTTTCTTTTTTATTAGCCTACGCAACGTCTTTTGTGCCATTAACCTTATGATTATAAACAACACCTCTATAGAACATAACGTGTAATCGTGCATACCTACGTATACTCTATATTTAATATCTGATATATTGTAACTTTTGAAAACTGGGTCGAATATCTTATATTATTAAGAAAAAAAAAACTGTTAATATTGTTTAACACTTATTAGCAAAGGTACAAATTACATTAACCTATAAATCAAAAAGTGCACCACGTCGTTAACTACTGGATTATTCCGGATTACATGTGACGATACATTCAATCAGAATTATGCTTTACAGTTACAATTCGATTCTAAAACAATTGTGACTGAAATTCAGAATCTTTTTGGCCAAGCAAAATATTTCGAGATTCCATATTACCAGAATGAAATCAAACAAAATTTGTTATATCTTTTAGAACCCAATATACTGTCTTATACTGTATACGACAATTTATGCAATGATGTATTTAAGTAGTTGGCCTGTTTAGGCGGCTGCACTTTACTAGTGTCCCACTATACATATAATGTTAAAGTAGAATATGCACAAACTCTGGATGTTACACAAACTCGGTAAAGAAATTGATTGATTAATATCATATAAATAGATTCGAATTACTCGAATTTTATATTTATTAAAAATGGTTTCAAAAAAACAAAATACAAAAACAAAAGAAGTAAAGTGTCATCTTGCAGAGTTAATGCAATATCAATGTGATATACAAAAAAATAGAGTCGTATGTGTTCCATTTATACGAATTTTTAAAAGGTTGAATGCTATATTTTTTTATATATATATAAAATAGACAGGTATATATATTATATATGTTTAAAAATGTTTAAAAATTTTATTTGTTTATAAAGATGTCAAGGTAGACCAACTGTAGAAGTGACACCTATTTATGATTTAACTGGTAACCCAATTTCTAATGGGTAAACCAATTTTTTTTTTTTATAATTTTGATATTTATATTATATATTACATACAGTATTAATAGTATTAATACCATTTATTATTATTATTATTATTATTATTAAAAATCAATCTGGTAGTAATGAATCAATTTTTGATCTAACAGATTAAAAGATTTCATAATCTTTGTCATGCCTTAAAGTAACTACCGGTAATTCAGGTTAAATATCCTATAAGATTATCATAAATAAAATTTACTAACAAAAAATAGTCTATTAATAACTCTAGAGGCTGATTTGTAGTTTGCATATGAAAATATTCTTTATGATGTCAGAATTTGAACTTCCACCTAATGAAAAAAAAAATATATATTGAAGCTGAAGCGAGGCCTTAAATTTCGTGTTAACATAGTAGATATTTGGCATTTGACAAAATGTGTCTTATATGAAAAACTACAAAATTCAGTAGATTCAATCAATTTTTTAGGATCAATTAATTAAAGACGAAGCGAAAAATCGAACCCAGATAAAGTTTTATATGAAATAGTTGAGAATTTATTAAGAAAATTAGAATATAAAATATCATGATCCTTCCCTTAAAAAAACATCATATTAATACTCGTCAACAAATAGGCTTGTTGATAATACTCTTTCATATTTACCGTTTCATTCTCACAAATTCATTTACTTATATTAAATTTCCACCAAAATCCCAAACTTAATTAAATTCTCCCAAATCCCTAGAGTTTTTACCGGTGAGTACTGTATATTTTTACTTAAACATTCACTTGACAATTACCTAGATATATGAAGGAAATAAAATGATTAGAAAGTGAGCCAAATAATACAGATGCAGTAAAAATCAAAGAAATTTTTCGAGTATCTGATGAATTGTTGCCAAATGAATTTAAATTTATATAGTGCCAGGCTTGGCCTTAAGGGATAGTCTGACGAAATGCTGAATGCTGACGAAGTGAACAGAACACAGATCGTAACCAATTCTTCTGAGCTTAAGTCGGTACAGGGTCTCACTTTGGCAACAAATAATTTATTTGCATTAACTAACGGTGATGTTCATAGTAAAATTATAGAGATATAAAAGATCGTTTGCAATCTTAGATAACTGATAAGTCGACAAGATAGATTACGTCAGTAGTTGTGCACATGTAGATACTGTATGTAGATCAGGGGAGCAATTATCACAGATCAGATATCATATCAGATATAAGCAAATAATCGTTATCATTATCAGTTTATACATTTCTACCATATAAGCCGAAAAATGCTTTCATATACCAATGTAGCTCGGCCTTTCTTTCGCTTTTCGCCGGGTTTATATTTCGTCTTTCACCATTTAAATAAAATGGTATTATCAAACAACTACATAACACAACAAGGTTTACCAAGTAAAGCTCATATTTTACACCTTTATCGTTCTCTCTTACGAGGAAGTAAAACCTTTTCAAATTACAATTTTAGTGCTTATGCATACCGACGAACAAGGGATTCTTTTCGTGAACATAAAAATGAAACTAGACCAGATAAGATTACAGAACTTGTTAAGAAGGCTGAACATGAATTAGCAATTTTACAAAGACAAGGATATTTAAATAGTCTTTATGCTGTCGACAAATTGGTAGTAGAGCAAAGCAATAGACAAAAGTTTCCTTAACGTAGACCTGGGGTTTAGAGTAGCTTGAAATATGATTGGGTTAATTGATGCTTAGCATTTTCTAAGAACTATTTTTTTTTTATAAAAGTTTAATAAACGATTTTTTTAAAAAAAATTTTTAATTTTACAACTTTATTTGATTTTTTTTATTTTTTTTTATTTTTTTTACGATATACAATATATATGTTTTTAACTCAATTTTTTATTATAAAAAATATCTTGTATATATATACGAACTTACGTATTCTTATAAAAATTATTATAAAAATATAACAAATTTTTTTAAATACAAATTGAATTTAAATAAGTAATATATATAATTAAAAAAAAAATTAATAATAAAAAAATATATATATATTTTAAATATATATACAATATTAAAAAGTAGCAAACTAAAAAAAAAATACTTTTTTAATTTTAGACTATTTGCAATAGCTATAAATTACTATAACACTTTAAATAATTTTATTACAAACAAATGTTTTATCTTTTTATTTAGCAAATTATATATATATTTTTTAAATATTATTATTATTAATAAAAATATTTATTTATTTAGTTATTTTAGTTTACTTATTTAAAATATTATTTTGGCTAATAGCTATATTAAGCTATATAATATTAGATGATTATCAATTTAAGTTTTAACTTATTTGTTTATACTGTAAATATTTTTGTTAAAAATTCAAATTATAGCTATATACTTATATGAGGGTGAGTCAATAAAAAAGGGTTATTAGTAAAATTTTTTTAATTTTTAAATTAAAATCTTTGACAACTATTTAACCAAATTTTGATAAAATTTTTTTATATTGATCTTAGAATTATTTAGAATTAAAATAAAAAAATTTTTTAGGTTTAATAAAATAATTAATAAAATATTTAAGTTCAAAGTTAGAAAACTTTTATATAAACAAAAAATTTGTTCTTTTTCTATTTTTTTTTTTTTTTTATTTATTTTTTTTTTTTTTTGATTTTGTTACAATTATAAAATATTTGGTTTTTTTTATGAATATCTTATACATTTTAGTTTTTTATAAAAATCTAAGTGTACTCTATCTTACTGCCTTTATTATGAGACAGCTCTCAGTAATAACCCCTTGATAGCCAAACCAAAAAGGCTTTTATTTTTCTCAATAAAGCCTAACATCCCTTTCTTAACCAATTTTATAATTTCAACCCATTGTTATACAAGTTATTCTCGTTATAGTAAACTTTTGATATAGTGAAGATTGGCTATAGTAAAGAATTTTTTTAGAACAGAATTATTATTACTATAATAAAAGGCTTTCGATATAGTGAATTTCTCAATATAGTGAAGAAATTTTACAGCCTGAGAACTTCACTATAACGAGAGTGACTTGTATTAGCAAAAATTTTAAATATTAGTATTAGAAAAATTATTATATAAATATTAAAAATAGTACAAATTTTATTGAACCAACCAAATCTGTAGTATTAATTTTAGTAAAAAAATTACTTATTTTTATTATTGATTATTATTTTAGACAGCAATAAATTGTTATGCTGTAATACTAAAAAAGTATTGTAATTGCTGCGCCATCTTGATACTTTTTTTGAATACTGCATAGCATTAATAATTATAGTAAAGCATATATTATTTCTTTTTTTATATTTATTAGGCAATTCTTTAGTCAACTGGTTCAAAAATTTTTTTTTTATATATAAATTTTACTATAAGTGCGAATGCACAGCATCTCTATCTAAAACTTTTTTTATACTAAATTAATCACCTTTCTGGCTTAAGAGACTTTTGTAAAGCTCATTAAAACGCATTTAATGGTGGTTAGAGCGTCAAAATCGGCTTGGTGAATACCAAGATATCTTTAAAAACCCTTTCTTTTACTATATAAATTTCTTTATAAACAATACTATTGTTTGCAAAGAAATTTACATAGTAAAAGAAAGGTTTTTTAAAGATATCTTAGTATCCACCAAGCCAATTTTAACGCTTTAACCACCATTAGATGCATTTTAATAAGCTTTACAAAAGTCTCTTAAGCCAGAAAGGTGATTAACTTAGTATAAAAAAAAGTTTTAAATAGAGGCGCTGTGCATTCGCACTTATAGTAAAATTTATATATAAAAAAAAAATTTTTGAACCAGTTGACTGGAGAATTGCCTATTATTAAAATATTTTTAATAAAAAAATATTTATATTTTATATAATAAAATTAATTATAATATAATTATTTTAATAAAAAAAATAACTAATAATTACCTTAGATGATTATCACCTGTAATCTACAATGCATAAAAAAATAAAAAACAAAAAACTTTTATTAAATAAAAATTAAATCTCTTTAATATTAGGGTAAGGGTAGAGGTTAGAAATTAGGGTAGGGCTTTGTATGTAGTAAAATTTAGCAAGGAATTTTTTTTTTGTATAAAAAAAGGTAGTTTCATAGACAAAAATTTTAGATTAGAAGCAATTTTAGCAATTTTTTAAAAACTTTTTGTTTTTGTTACACAAAATTGATCTACATGTTACACCTGATCCTGAATTTTAATTGGCAAATTAACTACAGGTAATAATCACCTGTGGTGCAAATTAGTAATTTCCTTTAATAAATTAATAAAAGCTTCAAATAAATTATTTTTATAGGTTTTATAATTTACCGCTATGGCGATGTACCGCCACCCTTGATCAACCAATTAGAATGCAGGATCAGGTGTAACATGAAATCAAAGCGATTACGATTTTTTTTAAAAATCAGCTATAGCACGAAATTTTGCCTATGAAATCATCTCTCATGCACTAACAAAAAAAATTTCTTTCGAAATTTTGGGTTAGCATCGCTTTGCTAAATCGCCCTATCCTAACCCTTTCCCTCACCCTCACCCTAACCCTAAACTAACGAATTAATTTATTGTTTTGATTTCACATTACACCAGATCTTATAGGGTGTGGTATATCGCATATGCGAAAAAATCAAAAATTCTATTTTTATATTTATGTTGCCAAATAAATTCATGAAGATGCTTTTCTAATAAATGTTTAGAACAATTTCTAGATGCTATATTTAATTGATGATTTGTGAGTCACCTGGATAAAATGATCTGCAAATACTAAGTAAATATGACGCAAATTTATTAATTAAAAACCCGATTTGTAAATGTACAAATTTTTTGGGATTTGTATTACGTGCATACAGCATAGCGAGCTTTTATTGTGATTGGATAATTTACACGAATCTTTTATATATTGGCATAACATTTCACTATTACAAAAAGATTATCTTTGGCTACTTCTTTTTTGGTTTCTTTAATTTCCTCCTTTTTGTCCTCATAGGCTTGTTCTCTCTCGTTTTTGTCTAATTCGTCCAAAGCCCCCTTTTTGTCTTGAGTAGTAGCATTGGGATCTCAGGCTTTCTTTAAATCATCATCTACTTTTTGCGAAGTTTGTTTGGCAGCCATGCCAAAATTCGATACTAAAAAAAATCGATAGAGCACTTTCCAAACTATAAACTATCAAAGTAATTCGGTAATTCGCAAAGTAATTTGGAAGTTAGATGAGAGGTATGTTTGAATGTTTAAATTTAGCCTGTAGGTGCAATAAATCAATTAACTCTGCAATTTAAACCGGTTTATTTGTAACTTCACAAACCAACTAACAAAAAAAAAAGACTATAATGTAGGCTAGTACACGTTAATATGAAGTTGAGAGTCATATGGTTTGAGTCGTGAGAAAGGTTAAAGTGAAGTAGTGGCACTGTACTATATAATGATTATTCAATAAAATTAAATATTAATTTGATGTTAGAGCAAGCATTAAAAGTTATTTCTGATTATTATTATTACTATTATTACTAGTATTCTAGAATAGGCTTTAATATTTATTGTATTTTTTTTTATTTGTTTCTTTCCTTTTTTTTTGATTCGTAAAATAATATGTTACTGTAGGATTTTTAATAAAATTTTTGTTTGTCTTTGCATTTATGGTAATGACTTCTGCTAGCATTAATTTCTGGAGCAGAGCAGAGGAACTTAAGTCCAAACAATAGATTTCGTATGGGTTGACTTCAGTTGTAATATGCAAATTTTAATCAGCGCGTTGTTAATAATCGACAAGTAATCAATTAACGTTTAGCAATAAACATATTATTTCAAATTGATAGATATATACAATTTATTACAAAAAAAAAATAAATAAAAAATTCACAGATTGTTCTCTTAATTCGCCATATCAGCTTTTAAGATCTTTATAAATGAGCATAGATTTAAATTTAAATTGCTTTTATTTTCTTATAGCAAAATTATAAGTCACTTTGAAAATTTAGATAAATGAGAACTAATAACTACTACGAGTAATCTATGAAGTGTAAGGAATCTATGAACCAACTAAATTTTTGTAATATGTAAGAGAACACTGCTTTATGTAACTAATTATGATATAATTAACATCATTTTAACCTCTAAGAACTGATATCCAGAAGTTAAAAGCTTTATGTTTCATCGAACGCAAAGATAAGTATATAATAGCTATGCATTTGTTTAAAAAATTTTTATTAATAATGTATTTTAAATTTATAGATTTATCAGAGCAACTTTGAAATTTGTTTGCGAATACGAAGCGACGCTCCGGAACCCAACAGATCCTGTTTGCCTAGTCTAGTTACAGATGTAATTATCTTTATACACTTAGCTTTTTTTATTCGCAACAATTTCAAGTTTAAATTTTCGATTATGTTTTATCAATAGTTATTTCACGTTTTATCATAAATATCATTAAACATTACGAGTTATTATTCAGTATTGCGGCGAGCTGCAATAATGGGATTTTAATAATATTGACAGCAAATACATGTAATAATAAAAGTTTATTTCACGTCTTTTAGTAAACCCCAGTAGTGTAGAATTATCGTACCAGTATTATGAAAAGAACCAATGGTTCTTTTTTTTTGGAGCAGAAGGTTTAACCATATTCATATAATGCCGATTTATGATACTAAAATTAATTCTAAATTTTTGAAATTAAAAGACATTATTAGTATTGATCAAACAAAAGAGGCGAAAGGGAAAATGAAATAAACAACGGTAAGCAATAATGTATATAATGCTTTACCTTTTGTTTTGTTTGACCTTTTACTAAAAGTATCCGAATTAATTATTCAGATTCTTGTAATATCAATTCCAAGGAATTTCTAAATAGGGTTCCTTAAATTCAAATCAAATCAAATATTGGATCAATTTGAATATGAATAAATCAAATTGACCCTGATTTGAATTTGATTTGATTCAAATATTTGAATTTGAATTTGATTTGAATTTGAATTTTTAATAGTAATTTTCAAATCAAATCAAATATTTGTCAAATCAAATCAAATTTGGCCATATTTGAATTTGATCAAATCAAATATAGTCAAATTTGAATTTGAATTTGATCAAATATTTGATTCAAATATTTGAAGATCAAATCAAATTGCGGAACCCTATTTCCAAGGTAAGGATAAAGATTTAACGGGTATTATTATATAACTTACTAGCCAACTTTTTAGTATGATAGACGTAGGATTTCCACTAATTAAAGGATGGGCACTAAAAGGTAGCCAAAAGCTAGGGAATAGAGGTGGTGTAAGAATCAAAAAAAATATAAAAATAATATTAGAGCATTTTTTTTTAATAGAAATCGGAGAAGTCAGAATAGAATGAACGCACAAAATATGTATAACGAGCTTTTAAAATATGTCGAGGCCAGAGATATAGAAAAGGAGGGTGTTCCACAAATTTTCACAATATATAATTAGATAAACGCATATGCTAGTGCTTTTAAGCAAAGAGCAACAGAAAACAAACTTGAATCGGAAAAAAATAAACTTTCGTAACGATAAAAAATTGTACTTGTTAGCTTATTAGATTTTTGTAACAATTTAAGTAAAAAAATAGTCCAAACTTGGAATTTCAACATAACTTGTAATATTTCACTGTATGTTCTATGATTTGAATAAATTATCCTTTGAAAACATCTAGTATTGTCCAGATATTCCAAATACAACAGATCCGAATACTAATTTATGGAAAATACTAAAGGAGTTTTGAGCTTCTCATTTTTCAAACTGTTCATCTGATCTCTTTTTTTTTACAAAGTATAATTATTTTTTAGGTATATATACCTTCATAAAGCCTAAAAGTTAAAAAAAAATTAAGTATTCATTGTAAAATTAGCTAATAATGAGATGTTGTAAAATTGGTTATGAATTTAATAAGTATAGAGTTTACTTAGTAAATGCCGCGTGCTTGCAAAGTAAAGTTCGCCAAAAAAAAGATCGAACCTTAATAACTAAATAATTAAAAGCATATGGTATGGTTCTATGATCTGTACTACTTTAATACCGTATTTGTTAAGAACTTTTATAACTTTACTTATAACCCGAAATTTTCAATTTGGGCTTTATCCATATGTGATCTCCGTCACGTCCTAATATAGAAAATTCTCCAGGTGACTGGTGGATCATCAATTAAAAAAAATTAATTTTATTAATAAAAAAAAATTAAAAAAAAAATTAAAAAAGCATTAAATAGTGCCAAAAATCTGTTGATCCAATCAAAAAAAATGATCTTGGATTTATAGTTGCCGTCCAGGTTCAAACTAGCTATAATATTCTGATCCATTGGAGATTGGCAGAAATAATGTTTCCATTTATTTACATATGGTCAGAGTATTACTCCTGTGATTTCGATAAGTGATTGGAAAAGTTTGGGACAAGTTTTATAGCTTTAACTAGTCCCAAATCATGGCTATACTCTAGAAAGTCCCAACTAGTTAGGTTTGAACAGCAACTATACTTGGATAATACTATTAGGTACTTCTAAGGAAGAAAATATGGCTTTTGAATATAGGTTAAAATCTACTAAAGGTGGGAAAATCCTGTGAATAAAAATAAAAGAGTAAAAGTAAGTCAAGAAATTGATAATTGATGACAGCAAAATATGTACATTTAGTACATTTCATCGACTTTACCTACGTAAACGAATTTTGTCAATTAATAAATACTTTGTGTTCATTCTTCTAGACCAATTCCATTTCACAACAATGTCCAAGGATATATATACCACCTACATGACCAATGTTAGTGGATTTTAATAATAAATGGATGCATTATGATGGCGTCCAACCATATACATTCATTTCTGATTTTGAAATATGGATCTTTGCCTTGAAAATGACTTTATAGGACATAGTAATTACTATGTCCTATAAGGTCATTTTTAAAACAAAACCCATATTTATTTTTTTAGCACAACTGTATTATTGTCATCTTGATAATTGGGCAACACAGATGGTCTTTCTTTTTCTTAATCTTATTAAATACTTTGTTAATAAATGTTTAACATGATTAAATTAAAATTAAATAAATATTCAGCTTATTTTAAATACTTAAATATAATTTTTTCTAATATTATCTCATTACCAAAATCATTAATCAACGCCTTCATGAATCTAAGAAACCGACCAACCTTCACTTCAGCGTTCAGGCTTGTTACCTTTCTTTTCTTGTTCTATTCCATTGATTCAGACTTTTATTATTCGTTATTTTGCAAGTGGTATCACGATTTATAAGTACCTAGATCTTATAACTATAATCTACAATGTCCTTGTCCAATTTCAAGTTCTTCACGATCTCAATTACCTTTTCAACTAACGATGTCAAGGTGTTTCAATCTCTCATTTTTCCAGTCTTCACTTTATGGCTTCAGGTATATTCTTGCTTTTGTCTTTGTTAGTTTATTTGCTTTCAAAACCTATTAGTGCTTCTAGATTTATATTGGTACATGCAACACTGATTAACCGTTCACTCCAAATCATGATTCTCAACAACTTTTGAAGAATAAAACCTCATTGCCTTTCACGCGATATAAATTTAACAAATTTCAACGAATAAGACTGATTTTTGCTGGGTTTGGTGAGTTAGAGGTTGTACCTGACGATCTGTTTATTAGTTCAGGATTGGACAGCAATCGAAATAAAATAAAATTTTAAATTAAAAAATTCAAGATAATAGCTTACTCTAATTATAAAATTTAGCTATTTTCTTTCGTGCAAATTGTAATAGATAGATCTTTAAATTGCTTGTCTTGATGTAACATTTAACTTTCAAAAACTTTAAGTCGAAAATATGTATATAAAATAAAGTAAATGTAAAGTTAAAATGTGATAAAAAAGCATTTATAAGTATTTAGTAATCTAATAATCTCAATATGTATATTATAGGAAATGTCGCATTTACTCAAAGTAAAGTTTTTAAAAAAAAACTTTTATGCTTAGTAATTTTAAAGGTAAAACTGTGTGGTATTATTTTATTATTTGTGTTACTTTTACATAATGTTTATACAAAATTTATCAACTTTGCATATGATCTTAAAACTTCAATTTGAGCTCTATATATATATGATCTGCATCAAAAATTTCTTCAGTTGACTGGCGGATTATCAATTAAATTATCAAAAAATTTTTTAAATATCTTTTGTTTTTAAAGAGTTATAACAATTTAAAAATTTTTATAATTAAAAGATGATAGCTTTAGATAAATTCAACTAATAGTAAAAATAATATTTATTTTTTTATGTTCAACAATCCTGCTTCTTTTTATTATTTAAGAAAGGTAATACAATNAATGTTTATACAAAATTTATCAACTTTGCATATGATCTTAAAACTTCAATTTGAGCCCCATATATATATGATCTGCATCAAAAATTTCTTCAGTTGACTGGCGGATTATCAATTAAATTATCCTGCTTCTTTTTATTATTTAAGAAAGGTAATACAATGCTACCACTAATTACAATTTAGCTCTATCAAAAAAAAACTCTCCAAGTACTAAGTACCCAAAGCGATTCACCATAACAATCTTTCGTCTCAAGTCAGAGCCCGAACTTGCTCAAACTTTTGTACAATATATGCCCAACTATCACCAACACTAGCATTGTTTGCTATTATATGGGCAGATTTTGGAAATTTAGTGATGTTTGCAAATAAGATCTACTAATCAGATAAATAAACATTGTGATTATTGCAAAGTTGTATTACATTAAATCCACGTTTATTGGTTGATATATTTAGAACAATAGTTACAATAGTAAAAGTGCTGGTTCTTTTTACGAGGCCCCAGGATTTGTTTTTTAATATTGTGACTTAAAAAACTCATATTTATGTTCAACAAGACCCGATATTCAAAGATCCCACAATAATTTTTCAAGACCCTGGAATAAACATAATTTTTACTAGCAACAATGCCAAAGAGTTCATCATGTAAAAATATGGGTCCATGTGCAATATGTGGCAAGGATAACCTTGAAGAAAAGTTTCACAAATTGATAGCAAAACTTTTGCCTAAGGCTATACAAAGTGAAGCTGCTTCAAGGTTAAAGATACAACTTAAATTAAATGACCAGTTATGTCAGAAGCATTATAATGAGCTAGTAGTATTTGATAGAAACCTTTCAAGCTCATTTAAAAGACAAAAATTTGGGTCAAACTTAGAATATAATGTCCAACAAATGCATACTGAAGTAGATTCTAATAAACAATTCAATATTGGTAATTGTTACCAAGATAGTATGGACGCTAATAATAATGAAAATAGGCGTTTGAATTAGAGTTGCAGGTGAAACAAATCTTCAATGGAGCACCGTGGTGCACCAAAACTGGTGCACCGAAACTGGTGCACCAATAATTATAAAAAACTCAAATTTTCAACGGTGCACCGGATGGTCCTGGTGAAACTAACTAGTTTTACCAACAACTCTAGTTTGAATTACTTAAAATCTTTTGGACATAGAAATTCTGATGGAAAATTAGTTGTTGGGAAGTGCTACCAAAATGGCATAGGCCTTCCTAAAGATGAAAAAAAGCATTCGAATGGTATATGAAATCTGCTAGTAATAGAAATTTAGATAGACAATTATATGTTAGAAATTTTTATTAAAATGCATAGATATCTAAAGATGAGAAGAAAGTATTTAAATGGTACTTAAAATCTGCTAGCGGCAGAAATTTAGATGGGCAATTAAATATTAAACATTGTTATCGAAATGGCATAGGCATTTCTAAAGATAAAAAAAAGCATTTGAATGGTATATGAAATCTGCTAGTGGCAGAAATTTAGACAGGCAATTAAATATTGGACATTGTTATCAAGATAGTATAGGTATTCCTAAAGATGAAAAGAAAGCATTCAAATGGTACTTGAAATCTGTCAATAGTGGAAATTTGAACGGGCAATTAAATGTTAAAGATTGTTACTGATATAGCATAGGTACTTTTAAAGATGAAAAAAAAAGTATCCGAGTGGTATTTGAAATCTGCTAATAGCAGGAATTCAGATGGCAATTAAGTCCTTACCGAAATAGCCTAGATTCTAGTAAAAAGCGGCCTTTTTCGGATATATAATCAATAAGAGGACAAATCTATCATCTTTCTGTTTTCGGAAAAGATTCTGAAAAAGAACTTTCAGAATTATTCATACGACATCAGTTGATTATGGAAAACAAATAGCCCATTTTTTATGTGCATAATATTCAATTAATGAATTTTAATCATGAAATTATTAATTTAAAATACCAGCCATTCAATAAAAAAATAGAAAATTCCAAATTAAATGCCATTGTTTGGGCATGTGACGAATCTCTTTTGTCACGAGATGGTTATCGTAGATTGGCAGCTGTGAAACCCCAGCTTATTCGCGAACACCATGTTGCTGAATGAAGGACAGAGATCACGGATATAATAAATAAAGCAATCAATATTAAAACTTTTAGTTTTGATCGTCAACCCTGTATTCAAGATGAATCAGGATTTGAAATTGAAGATAGTGCCTATAGATCAATTAGATCTATCTTAACTATTCTTCTTCCTATTTGAAAGCAATCTACTCCACCCGTACTTATCCCAGGAGATACTATTAAACTCAAACTTGGTGGTGACGGTCATAATGTTGGCTGAAAGCAAAACCACGTAATGATGACAGTTTGTCTTCTAAATGAAGGTAAAAAAGTTTTAAAGCCTAACAATCAGTATTGGTAAGTTTTATTTTAATTACGGATTTAATATAAAATTTTTTTGCAAGTCTAACTGTATATAATATTTAATTATTAATATTAATTAATTTAATTGCTTTTATTTTAAGCATTTGCTTGTATGCTAGATATGAAAAGTATGAAGTGCTAACAAATATCGGCCATATATTTAAAGAGAAGCTCTTTGACCTTAAAGAATAATGGTTTTTTGATAATGATGGAGTTTGTTGGCCTGTTGAATTATATTTCTGTGAAGACTAGAAGTTTATATATAAATTATGGGTTTAAATACCCCAAATGCCAATTATTTCTGCTTATATTGTAACTGCGATATTGAATCGTGATGGGATATGGATCAGGTTTGGAAAAATAGTGGAAATTCTAAATATAAGTAAATTACTATTTTTCAAAGCATGATATTAGACTAATTTTGACAGATCATAAGATCGAATATGATATTCAAACAAAATGTTGGTTGAAATTGATATTCGTGGCACTACAGTGCGCGACACTTAAAGACTACACAAACTTTAAAAGCTAATAATTTATGATCTAAAAAAGATATTTTAAAAAGGAAGCCACTATTTTATAGCTAAATCAATTTATTACAACTTAACGGCCTTATTTTTTAAAAAGTTATAATAACTTTTCAAAATATATAGCTTTAAAAATATAGTATTTTTATATGATACGTAAAAATTTAACCAAAAATGGGACAAGTCACATGTTTTGGCTTCTCATTATTGGCTAATTTTAAAATTATTTTTAAAAATATTTTTAAAATATTTTTTATTAATTAATTTTTGACCAATCAGAATACAAGAAATCAAAAAAATATCAAATTTCAATATGAAATTTTTGAAAATGGGACAAATCACGAAAATGTAGTCTTTAAGTGTCCTGCACTATAGTATTAATTTTTTTAATAAAAATCGTATAATGGTAAAATTAATCTTATGCTCTGATGTTTTTGTATAAGACATTAATTTAAATTTATTATTTAATTAGGTAAAAAAAGCTATCTCTATTTCCTGCGATTGATCAAAAAAATTATATTCCTGATGAATTGCACCTATTGCTACGTTATCAGACATTTTAATGGAATGTTTGTTTAACGATTTAATCAAAAAAAAAGAATTTGAAAAACAAATTAAGCCAGTAATTGAAGCAGCATTTAAAGAACTTTCAATTCAATTCAAATTTTTTAAATCTGTATGCAACAAATGGAATTGGTCCTCATTGATGGGTCCGGATAAAAAAAAAAAATGCTAAAAAATTTTCCTGTATCGCAATTTATTTTTGGTGCACGAGGAGAAAATATTGAACGATTGTAGTATGAATTTTATAGATTATATAGTATTATATGACAACCACAGCTTTCTGATTAAGAAATTGATCAATATAAAGTTGATGCAGAAAACTGGGTTCGAACTTTTTGTCATCCATCTCAAGGTGATGTGAATTCTTCACAACAATATGGTCTCTATCATAAGTCAGACGTCACACCATACATGCATGTATTTGCAAAGCATATTCCATTATTTATGCATCAATTAAAAGCGAAAGATCTTTCTTTGAGAATTTGTTCTACCTCGGGCATAGAAAAAAAACCATAAGCAGGTAAATAAACTTCAAATAAAATGGGCTAGATGTTGAGAAAAGGATCAAAATTGACAATTTTTAACAAAATTTTTTTGTGTTTAAATTTTAAATTAGTTTAGAGAAATATTTTTTGTTAATTTCGATTCTTTTCTTAGCACCAAGCCCAAATTATTTTTAGATTTTAATAAATTTGCTATTAGGTTCGGTTGTTTTTTGGAGGCACAACTATGGGAAAAAGATACAAAAAAAAGTCTGTTGTTTACGATATGATGTCATATGAAAATCGGCAGCTTTTTATTTAATGAACAATACTTCTACAGAAATCATTTTTCGAAATGTTTATATTAATAATAAGGAAAATTTATTAAATTAAAATAAATGGCCTTTTTCGGATATAAAGGCTTTATCTGATATATAATTTGATAATTTGACTGTAATATTTGTATACTAATTATATAATTTATATACCGTCATATTTAGAATATCAATTTATTAATATTTTAATTATTTACAAAAAATCGCAGATTTTAGGCACATCTGATTTCCATAGCTTTGAAGCAATTCTTTAGGAAATTTTAAATGGAAGTATAGAATAAATAAGGAGTTCTAGAATTAAGGAGTATGAAGTTGAATGTGTGAGATTTTGTGCCTCACGTAAGGTATATCTCAAATAAGCTTTTTAGGAGTACTATGCTAATTGCTTTTAATCTTTGTTATAATTGACTCGAATCGAAAAAAGAAAAAATGTCTATTTATTCTTTTTTTTACTTGAATTCTATTTACATCTAAACGATCTAATCATAGAAATGATTTATGGATTAATCGTTAAATCACTTAACGATCTAATCATAGAAATTATTTATGGATTAATCATTAAGTCACTTAACGATTTAATTATAGAAATGATTAATGCATCAACCGTTAAATAACTTAACGATTAAATAATTATCATGAGATACTTATGAGGTAATTTTATTAAATATTTATTATAATAATTATATTGTTCGTATATTAATCTTTAAATTTTTTTAAATATAAAACTTCTAAAAATACATCCTTTTAGGGTATTACTGTTATGCGTCGTTTATTGATTCCTGTCATTCAAGGATTAATATGTGAATCCAAAAATAATGTATGTTATACTTTGAAATTGGTATCAGTATGAAGTTTACCTATAAAAATACACGTACGTGTATATTTAAATAAAACATTATTCATATTGTTATTTATTTTTGTATTGGCCACACAAAACATAGCCACACCTCCTCGAACATTTTGAGTTATTTTTTTCGACAATTGGTTTTTCGTCAGTAACCATTATAAATTTTTTGGGTTTAAGTTTTTGTATGGAGGATTTAAGTTTGGATCACTAAAAACAAAAAAATTCTATTAATATTAATAAACAAAAAATTAAATTTAATATCGATGACAACAAAAATAATATTTTGTTTTTCAAGTTTTTTTTTTTGGCCTTCATATTCTGTCATCTGATACGCAGCAAAGATTACTTCATAAAAATTCTCTATTGGGCAAAGTATTAGTAATCCAGTATTTTAGCTTTTAATCGTGCTAAAGGCTTGAATTTTTTAATATATTTAAATATTCGCTATAGTGATTAATACCCATTAAGCTTCGATTAATTTTTTTTGATTGTTATGCTTTTCTTTAAGTGATTTTTGCACCAAAAATAAACAATTAGAAACTAATCTAAAACTTGCCAAACAGCATAAAACTATATATTTGCGGCCAATAAAGAAAATAAAAAGATTTATAAAAGTAACATTATTTAACGAACTTCAATTATTTATTTATTTTTACTATAAACATAAAATTCCATCAGTTATTGATGGATCCCTAGTTATATTTATCCTTCTCGTATTAGCAAACTTCTGAAAATAAGAAACGATCCTTTTTTATTTGATATTCTATAATTTTATACAAAATAAAATATCTATCTATATTGTTATATTAGCATAAATTTCAAATATTAGTGTTAGGAAAATATTGTATAAATATTAAGAATAGTATAAATTTTACTAAACCAATCAAATCTGTAGTATTAATTTTAGTAGAACCACTTTTTTCCGTTCTTAAAAAGGAACTATTTTCACTATGACTCCTATGATAGTATAATATCTTAGTACGTTATCATAGTACGTTATCATAGTACGTTATCATAGTACGTTATTATAGTACATTATCTTAGTACGTTATCTTAGTATGATATCTTAGTACGTTATTTTAGTATGATATCTTAGTACGTTATCTTAATATATTATCTTAGTATGTTATATTAGAACATTATCTTAATACGTTATTGTGAAAATCCCAAGTTTTTACAGATATATAAACCCTGTCTGTCTGTTCTCCCAAGACAGAGTAGGTTCTGTCCTTTAATTCTTTTTCTTTATAAAAATATTTGTACTTAAAAATCTTATATTCAATAAACTGATATTATCTTTTAAAATATAAAGCCATCGCCTTTATATTCTTTGATCCTTTATCCATCGTATAAAGGACCTTTATTTTGTTGGTTATTAATTTATTTAATTGAATTATTATTTTCTTATATTTTTGTTGACATATTATTTTTTTTTTTGTATTATTAATCTTGGGTTTATTGTCTTTTATTATTGACTTCTTTGATATTGTATACATTTCTTACTCTCTTACACGTTAAGCCAAGTGATATAGTTTCTTGCCTAAAAGTTACTATATTACAGTTTTGGCGACGACGACAGGACCTATAACTTCTTGTGTTTGTGATTTCCAATTTATTTTCTTAAACTTGTTGTATTTGTGATTCTTAAATTTTTATATCAGTTTAGTTTTTGGATTAAATTTTTTTTGGAATTATACTTTCTAATATAGTTGCAACCCTTTCTTCTATATTCCTTTATTCTCTTTCTTTCTTTTTTTATTTTCTTTTCTTATTTTCTTTTAAATTTTCTTTATTCCTTTTAGCTAGCTACATCAAACTATTTTAAAATTTTTCTTTACCTCTTCTTATTGTCGTAACACAAAGCTTCTTCTGAATTACACAAAAATCATTTTTAGTTACACAAAGTTTAAAATACTCGTACTAGTCAGAATTATATAGATTTTTAATTTTTGAGTAACATTACACAAAACAAAATTTTATAGTATAGGAGTTTTATTTTATATTATATACTACCCTATAACTAGTCTCTTGAAATATTAGTTAAATCTTAGCCTACTATTATTATTTATTATCAAAGTTCTTTAAATTTCTTTCTATATTCTCTTGTATATCTTAATATTAATTCCATACTTGCTATATGCAACCCTTTTCGCAAAAATACTTTGACTTCGCTTGGTATTTTTTCAATCATATTCCTACTAACGAGGAATATAATAATCTAATTGAAACTCTTAAGTCTGCTATTAATTAACTCCAATTTGGATCACCTTTAAATTCTCAACAAACTGATATTTTATTTAAATATTCTAAATTCTCTGACTTCTCTTGGGGAAACAGCAAATCATATCCAACATCTGAAGATCTTTGGAATAACGGACAAGTTATTGACCAAGGATTCCAAACCCCTTCTCGTCAAACTATTGATTACTTAGAATTTCCAACTCTGAATAATCCTCAAGGTGTTCCCTATCCAACCCCTGCTATTTCATAGCAAAAATCTCTCCCTCGACATACCTACACTCTATACCAGTGTGCTAATTTGAAACTTTACAAAGAAGAATTACATAATAACATTAAATCAACTGACGGCATAAACGATCTATTTAAATATCGCCAACTACACGGCTTCTCTATCTACTTTGACTAAACCTCTTTATAAATATTGACCAATACAATCAACGAATAGTTAATCATAATTTTCTACACAAGACTAATCGAGCTATAAGTAGAAGAAGATATAAAGAGAGACCTGATCCCAGCTGTTCTGCTTGTCATCCTGCCAACGAATACTATATCACCGAAGAATTTTATAGATTTTGGAATTGGTTTCATCGTACTTATAAGGCTGAAAACCTTTCTGCTTACACTATTGATTATTTTAACAACGCATACCGATTACCTATAACTGAAGATTTAACACCTCATATTCATTAATTAATAACTACTGTTCGATATCAAAATAACCAACCCCAAAAGAATTTGATTTGATCATACCAGAAGTAATTGAAAAGTGGCAACAAACTTGTGAATTCATTGATTCTCCTGCACCAACAGAAATACTAGAAACAAATCATTCCGATAATTCAGAAGATTCCAACGGAGCTATTAACCTTGAAGACCATTCTGAAGAAAATTCTGAGGAAAACTTTGAAGAAAACTTTACATTTTCTCACTCTTCCAATCCATCTATACCCACTATAAATAACCAAATTGAACAAAATCATAATCAAATAAGACGAAGCCTACATAATACTCGACAAATTCTTAGTCAAATAAAGGAAACTATCAATAATAACAACTATATCCTTACTACAGAAGAATTTAGCTCATCCACTTCCAATAATAATAACTATTAAACTACGTCTGACCATCTAACTGATACTGACAACCTCCAAATCTTCTGATATTAACTATTCAACTATCGATAAACCTCAAATTAATAACTACTTTGACGATAATATTTTCACTAGTCTTGTTAGTCAATTAGGAAATTTAACTATGTCTCAAAGTGGTAGGAACAACAATAGACGAACTGACCAGAATGACGATCTGCTTCATTTTAATGAGAAAGATGATAGAATGACTAATTTATATATAAATGATAATTCACAAAGAAGTGCAGAAAATAGACAAGTGCCTATTAGACCAAGTAATAATAATGAGAACGTCAAGATGAAGAAGGAGATGATAATGAGGAAGATGAATTTAGTCCTGAGGATGCTTTAAAAAGTATTTTAGAAGGATTAAAAGAAATTGTTAAAAATAATGCCAAAAGACCAACTATATTCTCCAATCCAAAGGAATATAAAATGATTGACTTTCCTACTTTCTCTAGTAACCAAGATGAAGACCCGGTTGAATGGGTTGAAGCTTTTACTCGAGCATGTGTTGGTAATAACATTTCTGAAAATAGACGACTCACTATAGTTCCTAACTTCTTTAAAGGCAATGCTCTATCCTGGTATAATCAAAATCGGTTTAACTTTACTTACTGAAGCAATGATGCAATACAAACCACTCCTTTGTCCATCTTTTTTCTAAGAAGTTTAGAGATCCATTTAAAGTATCTCAATAGTATTATACTTTAAGGAACAGAAAACAAAAACCAGAAAAAACTGTAGATGTTTACAACTCTGCTCTTGAAGAGTTATAGCGAAGAGTTGATCCTGATAATAACTACCCTGAAGTAGACAAAATTCGACAATTTGTAAATGGATTGAGACAAGAATTCCAAATACCTGTACAATCAAAAAACCTGATAACTATTAGCCAAGCAGTAAACAAAGCCAAAGCTATCGAAGTAGCTTATTCCAAAGGAAGTTCTTTATCAGCTTACTCCTTATTACCTACTACCTATTAACCACAATTCTTTGGAGAATACACTAGTTTGAATCAACCCATCATGCCTACTCAACCTCAACATAGCCTACGTGATGACTTAATGGAAGCAGTTCAATATGTTACTAGGACCATACAGAATCATAACCAAAATTGAAACTCTTAACCACAACAAAATAATTCATCTCAAAATAATAATAATTATAGAAATAATAATAATAACTACAGAAATAACAATAACAATAATTATAGACCACCCCAACAAAGAAATAACAATTGTTTAAGATGTAATCGCCCTGGTCACTTTGCTGCTAACTGTTCCGCCCCTTTCTGTACCAACTGTCAACAGATTGGACATGGTACTCGAAATTGCCGTTTTAATCAAAATTGGAGAAATAACAACAATAACAATTATAACAACAACAATTACAATCGAAATAACAACCGTAATAATAATAATAACCGAAGAAACAATAATAATTATAATAACAATAATTTTAATAATAACAATAACAATCTCCTTCCAACAATAATAATAATCATAACAATAACCAAAACCAAAACAATAACAATAATTATAATAATAATAATAATAATAACAATCAACAAAGACAACATTTAATTAGAAATAGCATCTCCAGAAGGTGAGCATGCTAAAGTCTGAAAACCCTCAATTGATAATAATGAAGATGTTTATTCATTCTTAATGGATGAAATTGATTTATTACTCGACCAAGAAGATGACAAAACTAACAAAAATAACAATAATATAGATGATAAATTTTATAATCTTTGGACAAATTATAATGAAACTATAGAAATATTGGGGATGAACTCGAATGAAATTGATTTTTATCTTGAAGATAACAATCAAAAGAATCAAGTTAAAGATGCATTATTTACTACCGCTGAAGTTTTGAGAAAAGAAATAAATGTTCTTATTGATACTGGTTCAAAAGGATGTGTGGTTACAAATCGCTTTCTTGATAAAATGGGTCGAAATATTGATGAACCAAGTAATGTTCGAGTTGTAAATATTACAGGTCACAAATCTGTTCCCTTAGGCAGAGTTAAAGACATTCCTATCCAACTTGGTACAAAAATTACATTAGTCGATATGCTAGTAACAGAATCTAAAGAATATAATGTAGTTTTAGAAAATGAATATTTAGATAAAGTTCATGCAATTATTGACTACTATGGAGAATTTATGAGTATTGGAATTACAGATCAAATAGAATATATTCCAATTTCTTGTAAACAACGGATTACAGACCCTGATACAGTATATCCAATTAATTTTAAAGATTATTATTCTAACCAAGAATTAGAGTTAGAATTAGAAGATAACAATCCTATCGAACCCATATACACTACTATTCAAATTGGAGATTCCTTTTTTCAACTTGATGAACAATTAATCGCTAATGTAAAAATTGAGAATATCAATAGCCCTTTAAGTCCTCCTCTAGATGAAATATTTAAACTTATACAACCAGAAATTAAAGAAATAAAATATAAAAAGAAAGAAGACCAGAAGATTTCTATTCCTATTACTGAAGATAAATCTACCTTTATTGGGCATAATCTCAATGAACAACAAAGGAAAAATATAACTCGATTGTTATTACAAAATTCAAATATATTCGCTACTAAATTCTCTAAACTTCGAAAAACAAATGTTGTATATCATAGTATAAATACTGGTGATTCATATCCTATTAAACAAAGGGCATATAGAGCCTCTTCGGTAGAACAAAACCATATACAAAAAGAAATTGAAATTATGAAAAAAGATGGTATAATTCGAAAATCAGAAAGTCCATCATCACCAAAATTTGCACAGGGATTACTATCGATTTTTATCATTATTGGATAGTAATCGATTTAAATCCCCCATAACGAGGACTAACGATTAAGATAGTAATCGATAATAATCGGTAATAATCGATAGATATCAGATTAAAAATCACGAATAACAATACTATTATACTGTATACTTATTTTTAAACATTTTACAGATTTTCGCATGTTTTCGCATGTTTTCACAAGGTTTCGCAATTTAATATAAAATTTTATATTTTTT